>JAAOAR010000536.1:0-37044 GCA_013395995.1 Fusarium pseudoanthophilum | reverse complement strand
CTATAGGTATTTTAAACCCTAGTTTACAGGCATATATAAATATATAGCTTATAAGTAACTACAGTTTATGGGGGTCTCTTTGAACTTTAGTCGAAAGTTACTTATTTCTTTGCCTATAAAAGTTCTCACCCCCCCCTCCGGCGCCCCCTTACCTTTCTTAACCGAAGACTCTCAGGGGGGGGTTGAACTCCAGAAATGTCTACTTTTCATTCCTTTAACAAATTGCCCGCCGAACTGAGGCTTCAAATCTGGAATGATGCTTGTCTTCAATCCACGCCACGCGACCGCGGCATACATTATATCGACGTCCACAGAGATCAAGTGATGCCCTTGAATTGCAACTGGTCTCCAGGTCCCAGTTTTGTAAGGTCAAGTCAGCAGCTCAACACATCCGCCTGCCTGATAGATGGAGGCCTTTGGAGGGCCTGCAAGGAGTCGAGAGAAGTTGTACGCAAATACTCACACTACAAAAACTGGCTCAGGATGGGCCGACACTTGAATACCTATTGGCTAAACTGGGAATATGGTGCGTACTGGTCTGGTGGAGAAGACGCAGTGCGCCCTGCGATTGTCACGATCAGAGAAGATGGCGCATGATGGCGCATGAGATGGCGCATGATGGCGCATGATGGCGCATGATGGTATACCCGACTCGAGACATTTTTACTATCAGGACAGACAATTGGCGGTCTATATATCGAGATCTTTATACTCCCCGGGCATATATACCAACTAATGTTTTTGGAACTTATGTACAACGTTTATCAAGAATATTGCCATTGAGTATGATCCTTCTTGGTCCCTTGATTTCCCCTCGAACTTGGACCGCCTAAGCGGAGAAAACTCTCCTCGGGGATACCTAGCAAAGCTACTTATCGACCGCGCCTCCAACAGACACCGAGATGGTCCTGAGAACATTTGGCTCATCGACAAAGAGGCCCGGTGGACTAGATACCCCTCCAAGTTGATACCTGGCATCGAGGAACTGCAAGAGGTTCCAACCCCCCGGAAAGATATTACTACGGTATATCGCGATTGTCATGCGGACTATATCGAGATTTCTTGGGACCATTTCACTGCCAGATGCGCTGATGATTACCGAAGTTCGAAGGATTTCATCACAAAGCTTGGTATGCAATTCGATTCTAGGTTACTTTATATCTGCTGGAACGTCATACATCCGAACACCATTGGCCCCGGTTACCAGTTTAACGCCAGGGAAGCCTATAAACGCTTTGCGGTTGACCGTGCGGTTAGGCTTCTTGATCGCGCAGACAATGAAGTAAAGCCTAATACAACAAGCTGCAAGAGAAAGTGCCACGATATTGGTTGGTGTATATGCAGTGAGGATTAGGGGCGAGTGGTGGGAAGAGTAAGGATCAAGTTCAAGACACCAGGGAGCTATGGAGCACGGGATAGTTGCCAGTAATCAAATTGACAGCACGCCTCGATTTCAGCCTGTGAGCATCCGATCCCTATCTCGTGTGTGAGGCGCGTGATGTGAGCCATCAGCTGGATCCCTATCTCGAATCCATTCCATCAAGCCGTGTTGCCCAGAAGGTCCTTTGTAGTGATCAAAAGTATATCAAGAAGCATAGGGGGAGTTCAGGAACAAATCCATCCTGTTCTTCGAGATGCTGCTACACAAGGTAGCCAGAATTCCAAGTCCACGTGGCATCCCTATCCCTGTTTGTGCCAGTGGGTGTCATGTCTTCTGCCTCATCCGCATCCACGCGATGTTCCGTGTCTATGTGTCTTGAACCTAGAGCGGCATGACTCCAGTCAACAGATACTGTACTAGAGGTCAATACCTGCGGTGGAAGAAAGATGAGGTGCACAAACCTCGGTTCGGCCACTCTAGTGTTACTGAAACATAGTCCCTCGCGGTCGAAAGGAGCCGACTGACGATCAAGGTCACTGCTATACATCCTTCCCATGGATCCTAACGTCTTAATCTTGTCGGGATTAGATTGTCGAGTCGAAGTCGTGTCGGACGGATTCGGTCGAGACTGGGTCGTCTGATCAGGCGAGATCCTCGGAGCTAGCGGTTGCGACTAAAGCGCACTAAGAAAACAGTCAGTGAGAATTTTGTAACGGATCAGCTTGTGGTGGCATAGATCATCGCCTGCTCCCATTTTGGTTTGCGGCTCCTTCAGTACCTGAAGTCCATCGGACCAGGTCTTCAGGTACCACGTGGAGGCCCAAGTCTGGCCATCCCCTGAGAAGGACTCAGCAACACTGGCTCAATGCTCGCTCAGTTGAAGCTGGACACTGACTCAACAACACTGGCCCAACGCTCAGTCGAAGTTGGACAAGGGGTATTCCTTTTTTCATTCAGCCGTGTTCAATAAGATTCTTTATCCCTGTTACGCCCAGTCACGCCCCTGAGCAGGACTGGCCACGACTCAGCAGACTTCGCCAAAGGCTAAAGAGCGCTGGACGATTGCTGTATCTCCCTGTCACAAAACTTGGCTCAGTTGCACCCTTGGGTCGAACTGGCCGTGACTTGTCAACTCTGAAGAGACTCTTCGAAGATCTATGAGTATGACAATAGGCTTTCGGGATAAGCGGTACGCATTCTGTCGCCTTGTGTTTAACTTAACACACTGTCCCAACGATTGGAGAAAGCTTGCATGAAGTTGCCGCTGTTCTTTGCCACTTTGTTCAGAGGAGTGGTCTTCAGTCTTGAGCTGGCGGCCTTTCCAGACGACGATCGACAGCGCATATTATGCAGCTCGGACCCTGAGGTTGGTGCTGAGCTTATCTCAACCCAAGCAACGCTGAAGAAAATCGTGAGGAGCTGAGCGTTTTGGGTCATATTCTGGAAGGGCGCATTCTGTAAACCTTGGACGCCTGGGAGTGGATGTCTCTGTCGATTGGTGTTCACCCGTTCTTCCTTTCTGGTTCTCGATTGATACTTAAAGCTTATGACGCCTTTCCCATAAATAGAGTCTTCGGGTACTGAACATGTAACCTGTTGGACGTTCGACTCCGTCAAAGCTCTCTAGACTCGAAGCCTTCCAACCCCTGGACTGGCCTTTTTTCGGCTTGCTGATGGAAGCTTGGTATCTTGGCAGGAGTCGGTGGTGGCATTGGCAATGGGTGGTGCTACATAGCGCTCGGATCTCGATCCACCTTCAAAAGAGCTGCTGTGTTTCGATTGGGCTGAAGTTGGAACGGTACAGAGATGGACATTCGATGTCGGCGGCGGCAGGTGTGCTGTTTTTCGACGGGAAGGGCAAATGAGAAGATGAGGGGGGAGAAGTGAAGGGCTGGATACATGCTTGTGCTTTTGGCGCTCAGGTGATGGCTCGGGGAGGGAGCAGACGATGCGTTTAGATGAGTGAGCACGTTTGATGGATGTTGACGATGATCGAGCAGATGAGATGGAGAAGACAAGGCAAATGCTCACTTCCACGAGCCTGTAGAAGCGGAGGACGATGACGCAAGCAATAACACAGGGGAAGGGGGTCATGATCTTGGATGGGAAGAGCTTAACACGTGATATGGCTTTTGGGGCGCGGTTGCCTTCTCTCGGCACCTTAAGCAAGCTGAACCCACTAGCATCGTTACCGCCCTGCGCTACCGCAACCCCACGCCCCAACTCCATGACCTTGCCTTGTCGCCATTCTACGATGTTGACTGTCTAGGACCTACAGCGATCCCTACCAGCGACAGACATAACCCTCTTGGGCCGGTCTCGAACTTCGCGTGCTAGATATTGAGCCCAAGCATGTCGCCGGACCGCTGAGCGCTTCGACGTTCTATGCATCAGCCAATGGTCTGCCTTGTAGAATCGCCCCCATGGACTTCACAACAGCAATTTCACAAGAAAACACCATCGACCAGTCCTTTGCTCCATTCTTTCAAGTGAAAGATAGTTTGAACAAGGTGTCAGGCGAATTACAACCTCAGATGTTCGAGGTGGAAGAGTCTCACAAGCGCTCAAGTTCATCATTGTCCCAGCACTATGTCGACCAGTGGCAGGTGGCTCTTACGTTCTCTCATCAGAGCCTATTCTGAACAAGACGTTCATGTCATGAGTTTTCGACCAACCGAGAAAGTTCAAGGTGAGTCTTGGGGTCAGTTTCCTCGTGTCTTGCCTACTGATCTCAGCAACGACCAATGGAATGCCTTACGTCGCGTGGCGTTCAACATAATCTCGTTTTTGAAAACTGAACAGCCTGTTTGCACCAAGAGTTGGGCAGAGCTTGGCTCCAGTGTTCGCTGCAATTAACCACCTGAGTCTCGCTAATCCTCAACAGACTCTTTGTTCAGCCAAACCCAGTGAATATGACTCTAGCGAACATCCAAACAGATTTCGGAACACGATCGAGTTATCAAGCGAGCTTTCTCGGCCTAAGTCCTGCTCTTTTGCCAACCTATATAAGACCCTTGCAAACCCTCCCACAGATCTTTCCGAACCACCAACATCCATCAACTTATCACAATCCACGCAAACAAACACAAACACACACAAGAATTACTGAAACATCCTCTCTTCAAGATCAACAACCATGTCACACATTTTCGAGATGCACGGAAAGTCTCTCCTTCACTTCCTCCCCGAGCATCTTCTTATTTTATTCTTGAATAAGGCCTCTTTCGACAGAGCTGATATGGACGAGATCATGAACGAAGTCATCGGCGCTCGTCCATTGCTCCTTCCAGAACCGCGCGACGAGTCCGAGATATTGAAAAGCGTTCTTCGCAAAGGGCAATTCCCTTTCACGCTGAAAGGCTACTTCAAGTTTGGTTTCCAGCCTTCTTTCCAGTGGATTCCTACGCAGAGTCAAGACCCAAACCGCGGTGAACAATCAGTCATTGTCGGCTTTGCGAGACGATACAAATCGGAAGAGGATACGAAAGACGGTCTGAATATCCTCAAGTTGTTCTTACGTCAGACACTTCACGCTGTCGGGGCTTCTTCAGCTTCTGACCCGTCTCCACGACCTCCTATCGACCACTTGGTTGAATGGATCAAATGGACCGCAGATTCACTGTTTGCCGACGAATTCCGAGATGGCATCTGTGACATGATTGGGATGCTTTGCAAGAATGGTTGTGTAATTGATCTTTATCAGGATCGGTTTGGGGCCCAAGGTCATCCAGAGACAGGACCCGACAACGCAGTCGAGCTTGCAATGCAATCCTACTGCCCCACCTCTCTCCTTGAGAACTTTCTCATGTACCGCCCAGTTAACGAAGGGCCTCTGACCGCTAGGAGCAAGCTCTGGGGGCGTTTCGGTTCTGATCTGCCTCGAGGAACGCATCGCGCTGTGTCAAACATGGAGTGGATCGTCGCCGGTATTCACACCCAATTCTGCGGCCGAAAGTTTGGTCCCTTCACTGGTTATGGTGAGAGACTCAAAGGCCTGGACTACCCCGAAGGCATTGCTGAAGTCTACAAGATCAAGGCTTATTTGCTTTCGAACGACTATTGTACCGATGAGGTTGAAAGGGAGGCCCTGAACAATCTTGCCGAGGCGGTCACCAATATCCAAGAGATGCTGCCATTCACTGGCCGTCTTCACCACAGTGAGGAGATCGAAAATGAAGGTTTGTTCAGACTCTACAGTGCTGTGTCATGCCTCGCTTCCGACTCTTACAAAAAAGAATGTGAGGAGCTGACTGAACAGTTGGGCCCACGACGCCATCAGTTCATCATCAACGACCGGTTTGACCCTCGAGTTGAATGGATCAAGTATACGGCTGACGTCAAAATTCCCCAGTTGCAGAGTGCACCTGGAAAGAAGTTTCGTGATGAGGCCCTCGAGATCTGGCGACGACTGATCATTGAGCGCGGCGACAACCGTCGATGGTGGGAGATTACGGAGCAGGATAAGTGGTTCGTTCCTATGGAAGAAGTCAAGTTTGCACTCAGAGCCGCCAATCCATCTGCTGCAGATGCCATGGGCTTGTAAGTGTTTTCGCTTTGCACTGTTACGAGTTGGGGAAGAGGTTAACTTTGATGTTTCCACGTAGCCCCATGGCTGACGCTGGGCGCTCTGTACTTGGGAGTCCGGAGTTTATTGAGAACCAAATATAGTTAAATAAAAAAAAAAGCACATGAATCCATTTTCCAATCGTACCATTGTGAGGGAAATAAGATACGTAGTGACCGTGCCTCTGGGAGCAAGAAAACACAAGACCCAAGTTTAGGATGACAAAATAAACTTTGCAAAGGTATCCTAAACTTATCCTAAATTTATACTAAGTTACCTAAGTCTTTTTATCAGTTAGGTTCAAGGTCCCGAGTTTTATTTCCTCCCCTAGCCGTGATACTAACGTTGCAACAACCAGGATGTGAACCCCGCACGACAAGCGCCGATCCCACTCAAAGTCGGGGGGAACTTTGATCCTATCCTTCCTGATTGAGTATACGGAACCGACGCTTATCGGGCGGTCATGTTTCTCCATGATTCTTGAGGGAATCTCGGTGCGGTTCTACAATTGAAGTCCGGATCCTTCTCGTCAAGCTGACTCGTTATAAAAGATCGACAGCGAGGCTTCTTCTTCACCTTTACCCCCCTCCAAGGTTCTCTGTGGTCAAGTCAATCATCGATCATGAGGTCTTTGTCTCAAGTGGCAACAGCCAGCATCCTTCTGGCTTCAGGCGTCAATTCTCTCGCTGTCGCGCATCCTCACTCTTCGCGAAGCGACACGTCTGATGAGTCCCCTCTCAAGATTCCTGGATTGCCTCTGCCGAACGCAACAAAGTCTTACTGGCAAGATCCTCCTCACCGCATCGCCAACCTCCGCACCACCAAGGACCTGCCGACAGAGAAGACATTTGACTATGTCATCATTGGTTCCGGCATCTCAGGTGCTGCTACAGCACACAAGCTGTTGGATCGCGACTCAAGCCTATCAATTCTGATGATTGAAGCGCGAACTGCCGCTTCAGGCGCGACTGGTCGCAACGGAGGTCATTGCAAACCTGGCGACTACAATGGTGTGAAGGCGTGGGTTGAGACATACGGCGAAGATGATGCTCTTCGGATCGCCAACATGGAGCAGGATTGCGTCAACGACGTGCGCGATTTTGTCCGCTCACGTAACGTTTCAAGTGATTTCACAGATGTCGAGACCGCAAGTCTGTACTGGACTGATGATTCGTTCAAGACAGCCGTCGACTCAATTGAGTTTCAGCACGATCTTGAGAAGCGACGACCCAAGGACGTTCCCAAGAACAAGAGGACTATCTGGAAGGGTCAGGATGCTCGCGACTACTGGGGATGGCCTGAGATCGTCGGGGCCGTGACCTTTAAAGCTCATACTCAGAACCCATACCATACCGTTTGCGGAATGCTTGAGTACAGTCTTGAGAAGGGTCTCAATCTACAGACAAACACCATGGCGCTGAGCCTCAACCAGCTCGGCAAGAAGACAAAGGCTGGAGCGAAGTGGGAAGTCAAGACGAACCGAGGAACCGTCAAGAGCAAGCAAGTCGTCCTCGCTACCAACGGCTTCACCCCTGCTCTTCACCCCGGCATCGCAAGCACCAACTTCACCATGCCCGTCCGCAACCAAGTCTCTGCTGTGACATCCTCCGCCAACACGACCGACAACAAGGTCTTCCGGCGAAGCAATAGCGTTCCTGATCTCCACAGTGGTAACGTCTACATCGCCGCTCAGCCCCCAGGCGCCAAAAACGCAGGCAGTGTTGTAATCGGCGGCTCAACCCAAATGTCTCTCACACGCGAACGTTACATTACCGATGATACCACCATCAACGATCAGATTGCCTATGTCCTCCATGGCGCAGCGCGCACTGTGTACGGGTATGAGAACTGGGGCGGTTCTACGAAGGTTATTCAGGACTGGACGGGTATTGTGTGCGAAACACCCGATGGGTTTCCTCTAGTTGGCGAGGTTCCGGCTGAGGATGGACTTTGGGCTATTGTTTGTATGAACGGACACGGAATGGCGTGGGCTTATAGAAGTGCTGAGGCGCTTGTTGATATGATGACTGAGGGGAAGACGCCGAAGTGGTTTCCTGAGCAGTTCAAGGCGCAGCGAGCGTGGGAGGTACAGAGCAACGACGAGCTGTGAAGTATTCAGTAAAAATTACAAATTCAAGAGTCGCTTTCACTTAATATCTAGCAAACATGGGCGAAATAAGTTTGCGGCCTCACCAAGTACCATATTAAGAAAGGCCGGTCTCGTGATTACATAATGCGTTTCTTATCATCACGAACCCCAATCTCCGGCCCCTCATCTTCATCTTCACTTCAACTTCACGGCTCAATCAATCCCGTTACAACCATGGCGCCACCCGAATTGACGATCAACCCGCCTTTACTAAACTCGGCAACCCCATGGGCCACCGACATCAACGATCTTCTGGTAATCGCTTCATCACCATCGACAGGCGCTATCACAACCCGCACATCGCTTATCAATGGCTTCGGCCATCAGCATGAGCAGCACCAATATCTCTTCTTCAACCCCGGAACTTTGTCCCCAGACCAAGGCACTTCTTCGAACCAGACTCCTCCAAAGGGCCATACTGAAGATGCAATGGCAAGCTTGAATAACCTGGGCTACAGTCCCATCACGCTCGATGGGTATCTCGGCTTCTTATCAGAGATCGCTCGCCGACTTCCTGGAGTGCGAAAGACATTTATCGTCAGTGTCACGGGCTCACCGGAAGATATACAAGAGAGCTACGCTCGGATCGAGGCTGCGTCGAAGGCTCTCCCCTTCCCTCTGGCCATGGAGGTCAACTTGAGCTGTCCAAACATCCCAGGCGCTCCACCGCCGGCATACGGGGGCGCTGCTCTGAAGAAATATCTTGATCTACTCCCGAAGAACCCTTCCTTGCCCGTTGGAATCAAGACGCCGCCGTACACTCACCATGGACAGTTCGCAACCTTGATTGAGACATTGATTCCAACTGCATCGTCCCTCAGCTTCATCACCGCCACCAACACTCTGGGGTCCTGTCTCATTCTTGAGAGCGGCAAGCTAGAACCCCAATTGCCTGGTACTGGTGTTGGTGGCATGGCCGGTCCGCCACTTCATCCGCTTGCACTGGGTAACGTGTCAACGTTGAGAAAGATGCTCGACCAAATCCCGGAACTGAGTCATATAAAGATCATCGGAGTCGGTGGAGTACGTGACGGGGACGGTTATCGAAGGATGAGGAGCGTTGGAGCTTATGCCGTGGCGGTGGGGACTGGTTTGGGGAAGCAAGGACCAGGGGTGTTTGAGAGAATTGAGAGAGATTTGAAGGGGGAGTGGAGAGTGAGTTCATTGAAGGAGAAGCTGTGAGTGGCTAAACCGTAAAGGGGTAGTGCCTGATACTCAGTAACTTTGAGAGACCTGAAAGAGACTGTTCATGTTCACGAGACGCGGCTGGCCATTGTTTGAACACTATCAACGCTTGCATTTAACATCTATAAATCATCTATGATTACATCTAAACATCCATCCTCTATATGCCTTTTAAGAAGAGTTGGAGTTATCGGCACAAGACCAAGCAGCAGAGCCGCCGCTCACGTTATAAGAGTCGATAATACCCTTGATGGAACCATAAGTACCACCAACCATGAGGAAGGTACCAAGGACAATAACAAAGATACACCAGCCGACCATCATGGTCCACTTGGTAGTCCGCTGAGACTTGTCCTTGCCCTCAGCCCAGTGGTCGTAGAGCCAGAGGCAGCCAAAGAGCTGCATGCACTGCAGTGTTCCGAGAAGGGCGCCGACGAGGGAGACGAGACCGCCGAAGACGGGGATGCCGGAGGCGATGACGTAGGCGATGATGGCCATGCCGAAGGTGCAGCTGAGCCAGACGGCCCAGTGGGTGAAGCTGTTGGCGGTGAGGTGCTTGGAGCCTCTGAGGAGGCGAACAAAGGCGTACTTGGCGGGAACCTTTGAATTGTCAGCATCTATCGTCATTATACGGTGAGATGGTTGAACTTACGTGAGTGTAGAGGGTGGCAGAGACAATGAGACCAGGAAGAGCCAGACCGTAGCTGACCTTCTTGATGGTCTTTCCAGCAGATCCAAGAGCAGGAGAAGCGACGTAGGTACCGCAGTAATAGTAGACAACAATGCCGACAACGATGTAAACAACAGTAACGACGCTCTGGCAAAGGATCAAGGCCTTCTTGTAGTGCTTAGGCTCTCGCATCTCAGCAGCGATAGGGAAGAAGACGGGAGTTCCGCAGTAAGCGAAGATGAAAGCGGCGATGGCAGACATGGCCTCAGCGAAGGTAGGGGTGTTGAAGAGCTTGTAGTCGGACTTCCAGACACCATCCTTGGGGGCGAGGTCGGGGCGGTCCTGAACACCAACGGCGATGGTGACGACGAAGACTGTAATTTGTTAGGAAGGCTTCTATCTGAGTTGATAATGAGACTTACTGGATGTGACGAGGGTGACGAGACCAACCCAAGCAAGCCAACTGACTTTATCAAGAGTTCGAATAGAAGCAGTAACGAAGGCAACAATACAAGCAACAGCCACAAAGACAGCAGTGCAAGTACCATGCATGCTCAAACTGTTCAACGCGATGGAAATACCAAGCATAGCAGAACCCGCAATGCAAATCGTAAGAAGCGAGTACGAGATACCGTAAAACTCCCTTCCAAAGCGTCCAAACACAAGACCAGCTGCGTCATCGATGCCGTAGACCTCAGGATGTCGCTGCTTGAACCGGCCGACGATGTAGTCTGACCACGTTGTGATGACGGCGATGCACAGCATGCAGATGATGCCGGGGATGAGACCGAGGGCGTCGAAGGAGGCGGGGATGGAGAGGACGCCGAGACCGATTTGGGACTTCATCATGAGAACTGAGGTTCCGAGCCAACCAACCTGCTCTCGTTAGCTGTGTCTTCTGATGTTGTTGTGTGTAGTAAGTGACGTACGTTTCGGTAGTTGGGACCATCTTCGGTGATTGTTCCAAAGACAGCATCGTTGGTGACGCCGGGTTCGTCGCCGTGATGCTTGGTAGGCTCGGGGGCCTGATTCTCGGAATCGTAATGGCTCATGATCGCAGTTCTTCCCTTTCACAAGCTTGAACACGAAGATGGATAGACAAAGAGAGAAGGGGAACCCGAGTCTGGGGCACGCTTATATATCTATACCCCATTCTCATCTGGGGTATTCCATTCCTGTTCCCACCCAACTACGTAAAAGAGTTTCGTTGGAACATTTGATCTGCTCTACCCCAAACTGACTCGCATCTCCGTTTATGGATCCCAGTGGATAACGTAAGAGATAGGGGAGTGAGTTCTTTGATTCACGGACGAGGGCCCCATGGGGGCAGAATGTGCTGAGCGGGCCGAGTTTGTAGCTTATCTCGAACGGGTCAATCATTGACTTGTTCTCTCTCAGCCGAGAAATACCGTCCCTCGTCAAATTTTTCTGCAGAGTTTGTCCACACTTTTCCCCTTTTGTCAAGGCGCACTAGACAGAGTCAGGTTAGCGGTTCCGCTTCTCCAATTCAGCTCGCGGCTATTCTCGCTCCAATTCACGACTCCAACTAGAGCATCTTTCACAATCTTGTTGAACCGAAGACAAGGACTGTTTTGTTCCTGGGGTGAAATCTCGGGGCCCCGGGTGGCAAGGGATGTTTTTTGTACGTAACAGACAGAGGAGGAAACGTGGTCATGGTATGATGGCAGTGTAAGGTGATGTTTCCCCAAGTTTTTGGGTAAGAGAGTCAAGTGCTTGGTGCGGAGAAGGCACAGGCTACTCCAAGTTTTTGACGCTGCTGCTTCTGCTTGCTTGGCTCGGCTTGACATGGGAGATTGTGCAGGCAGATTTCGGCACTTGACGCCGTCTCCACTTGAGGCTGCGGTCGGCCCGAGACTCGTTCGCAGAGTCCAATTCTTACGGCCGCAGAAGAGATCATCATGATAATCAGTATCGCTACCAACAAGAATTACAACATTATCTCTCCTCCTTGCTCAGTGAGTAAAACCTCAGTTCATGTTTATCTGACCATCCTTGAGCAAACCCATAAAAGCTATGAACACCCATCATCACCACATGTTTCTGCCATCCCCCTACCAGTGGAGTCGCGCCTCAACGCACTTACTTCTAGACCCAACGGCGTTTGTACGTAAAAGAAACCACTTGATACATAATAACGTTGACCACATGTTTTCTTGGCGATTGTCAATGATAAACAGCGCCCCATGGGGAATATGGAGTTGGTCTCCATTGCGACACGTCGAGACAGTCAAGATCTTCAGATCACTCTACGTCTCCTGGGTCTTGATGAAGCTTGAATCATGAAACTGAGAAAAATAAAAATGTGGCTAGACCAAGCACAGGTTAAGCTTGTATTAGAAGTGAACTAAAATGATCGCCCCTTAAACCCAGGTTTATTGCCTCACCAGACAAAAAACGACCTACCCAACACAGAAAAGTCTGCTGCAGAAAAAGAAAATGTCCCGTATTCTCCGTCGCATCATGTCGGGCTTACCGAGCCTGCAACCTCGGGTCCGCAGCCACACACATGTCGAGTTTTTTTTCCCTTCCAGAAATTTTCTCAAGCCGCGCTAGTTGGTCTTCTAGAACAACTTTGCTTTTGTTATTGGTTCGGGAAAAGCCCGCCGTCATGGCAGGGCGCGCTACATGCAAGGGCGCGGTTTGATGACGATGTCGGACGTGACGTGACGCTACCCTAGAGAGAGAATTAGGTGTCAATTGTGACTAGCTACCTATCTTCTGTACATTCAGACTAAGACACGTGGAATTGATCAGCAGTGACTGTTTCTGTTGTTCACATGGCTGTTGGTTGCATTCGTGATTGAGACTGAGGGAGTTCTGCTGGGAGAGGGATCGGCAGAGCTCATTTCTCTTGGAATGCTAAGCTTTGAACACCGAGCAACACGAAGGATCAGAACGGCTTAACGGAGATAAAAGCCGTGTCATAGCAGGAAATTACCCATCCAATTGCGTGCCTAGACTATAAGGCTGATCCAGCTCTTGGCTGTTCTCAAAAAGGCAATTGCCCATCTTGTCCATTCGTATACAGCGCAAAAGCCAACACTTGTTATTTGGAGTAATAAATGCCTCGAAGCATTGGTAATCAGATAGATTAATCCAGGATCTAGACTCTTGTTGGTAGTTTTTATGTCCATATTGATAGATATGCTAACAAAATGGGCCGATTTCTCTTCTCCACTCACGCCCGCGACCCAGAAATGTCGACGCTCCTTTTTTCTTCATGAAGGACAAGGATATGGGCAGTTGTTATCAATCGTCTAGAATCTGACCTGAAGCAATGCTATCAGTGGTTATTTCCGATTGCAGACACACGTTAGACTGGTTGCTTCACCAGCTTCGCAAGCGCGGTTGGTCATCCGGCATATCAACTTTTGACAAGAATGAGCATGAAAGGATTGCAGTGGATGTTTCACGATATTATCGCGTTGCCCAACGCGTTTCAACTGCAAGGCTGGTGGGATGCACGTTGTGAACTTGGTGTATATCGATGCTTCTTCATCAGGGTCGTGGATTGATGGTGTTCTCGGGTATCTCGGACCCCGTCACAAAGATTGGGAGAAGGGACAGAGAAATATGGAGATTGGAAATGCGTGCTTCGGGTCCATTGATGGCCCGGGATGACAATGTCGATCAACGAGGGAGGGCGGAGTGATATTTCAGCATTGCCTACCCTGAACCTGCATTATGAATACGCCGTGAATTTAGTAACCAACGTGGTGGCTGTTTGCCTTGCGTGCCGTGGAGAATTGGGTATAGAAACTGATCGAAATGCGAGAAAATTGGATGCCATGCGTAACGAATCGAACACTGATCTTGAGCAAAGTAGGGGATCACTATGACGTCAAGTCAGTTCAACGCTAAACTTGTTACTATGTTCAGCGTCTCGAACAACGTGATGATGCAACGGCAACCTCAGCTTGATACTCCAAAGCTTCTACGCGTCCACAAATCTACAAAATGAGTGATCTCAAGAAGCCAGAAGTAAAGCCAGTACCAAAAGACCATCGATGGATCCTCTTCGTCTCAGGCCCGACAGCATCCGGCAAAACATCAGTTGCTAAATTCATAGCAGAGAAGCTCAATCTCAAATTCGTCGAAGGCGATGATGTCTGTTCTTTCCCCGCTCTCCATAAACTCACTGACAATCTCACAGTTCCATCCAAAAACCAACATCGAGAAAATGAGCCACGGCCAACCCCTCACAGACCAAGACCGCTACGGCTGGCTACAAGCTCTCCACGAACACGCAACGCATCATCCCATTGGCCCAGGAACAGAACACCTCGTCGTTACCTGCTCAGCACTCAAGCGCCAATACCGCGACATGCTACGTGAAGGATCCGACAAAGCTGGTGATTTGCGCGTTCACTTCTTACATCTTGATGCGCCGGAGGAAGTGCTCACGAAGCGTGCTGCGGAGAGGAAGGGGCATTTTGCGGGACCTGCGCTTGTGCATAGTCAGTTTGAGGTTCTAGAGAGGCCGACGGAGGATGAGAAGGATGTTTTGATTGTTAGTGTTGATCAGTCGGTTGAGGATGTTCAGAGGGAGGCGTTGGAGAGGGTCAAGGAGCTGTTGGATGATGATACTGAGTAGTCGGATCACGGAGGCAATAGTCTGTAAGGAGTTTAATACATGCTGAAATGCAACTTACAGCAGAAAATCTCAATAATCGGACTGGAGAGCACTTCTAGTTTCTGGAGCCCTGGACTTCGCTTGTAAACGCTTCCAAGGGCCTAACTATACAAGACTACAATACTGCTGCATAAGACAATATAAACCGCCATACCTAACATTCTACAAATTACAATTAATTAAAGAGGTGATAAAAAGGTTTCGAACTGTCTGCTAAATGGATGCATATTGGCAAGAGCTATTGAAACTCGGATTGCTGTCGAGTCTCATAACCTCAACCTGCAATGCGATTCAACTAACACCTTATTCCAACCGCCGATTCCCCAAGGCAGTAACCAGAGAAAATACTTTATCATACATTAAAAAAAAAAAAAAACTCCAATCTATCTTCATATCATACCGGGCCTGATGCACCCATCACTAGGCGCCAGAAACAAAGGGCGGTTGGTCATGTCGTTTTGCGATGGCTGCACCACGCGCGATACGATATCAAGGCGGATCAAAGTTTGGCAAAAATGAACATACAACAGCGGGGATTCGCTGGTCGTCACCGACCCAACTACTAATCCGCCGGTTAGTGGCTTGACTATGGGAGAGCGGACGGGATCCCGTATTTTCCACTACCTATGGTCGTATGTGACGGTTATGCTGTAGTGCGGGCTCATATCCTGGGGCGGGACAGATTCCCAGTGCTGTCGCGCATTACCAACTCCCGCCGTTTGGTGAATGACCCGATGTCGCCAAAACAAAGCTTGTACGTTTGACGTTCTTTGTCGTCTGCTGTATGAGCTCTTATACTATAACTAGAATTAAAATGACTAATTATAAGGCGGAACAAACTCTGCTCTTAAAAGGATGTCACAAAGCACTTGCGTTGTCAAATGCATCTCAACCGCATCAACGAGTTGGTTGCAAGCGAGTTGGTGCTGGCAGTGCAGGCAGATCAGTAAAACCCAGCGCTGTGGGGCGCTGGAAACGCTGAGAAATTGGGTTTGCGCCCGAAACTTGCACCAATTAGAACGCAGGTTTCGTGGTCTAACGGTTATGACTGCGGATTCTGATTCCGCCAGCGAGGGTTCGACTCCCTCCGAGACCTTCCTTTTGCTCTTTCGTACAAAGTTCCTTTTTTGCTTTTCGTCATTGCATTTTATGAAATATTCAAGCAGATCAACTCGGTGTTTTAGATCTGGTTTCTGACCTGGTGTATTTGAAAGCCCAAGCACGATCTGCTATAGTTGCCATTCTCCCAATCAACAATAACAGACGCAGAGACAAGATTAACTAGATCTCGGTGCTCTCGAAGATACTTTGTCTTGACAGATATCTTAAGATTTAAGCTAGCCAGATTCTGAAATAAACTCAAAAGATCTGGACTATAAAGGATTGAGAAGGAAGAGGGAAGAAAGAAAATAGAGAGTTAAGACAAGTTCTAGCATCAATTACTTATAGCACTTTAGCAACCTTCAGTAATAGTTGAATCCAGATATGGTCAGATTGTGGGCTCAACCAACCGTGTTAGAACCTTCAGGACAAACATCCATTGGCGAGTTTAGAAGGCTTGCTTCAGACACTCTCGACTGTCCTCATACAGTGACACAGGGCGGCTGCTCATTACTTGTCATTGGATTGGGACTTGTGGCGAAAAGATACAGTTTTCTTTGCTCCCTTGACTGTTCTTAGCAGAACAATGCTGCTTTTGGGAGGCACCAATAATAGTGAACAAAGCCAGACAGTCCCCCTTGCTTACAGTCGAGACCTATGGCTGAGTCCTGATCAGCGCAGAGAACCGAGCTCTCCTTTCATTGCTTTAGCTCCTGTACCTTGAAAACTGGGGAAAGTGCTTCTAGTTTAGACTTGTTGTCTCAGAAATGAGGTCCGAGACAAGAAGGAGAAGTAATGGCAGATGTTCTTTGCCTTTCAAAGATCAACCATTTGAAAGGACTGCAACAGTTCAAGAAACTGATCAAAGGGATATAACTAAAAAAAAACGGACAGGAGTTGCGGCAACAACTATTTAAATTGCTATACTACATCTGCGCCGAAG
This sequence comes from Fusarium pseudoanthophilum, assembly GCA_013395995.1. Classification (NCBI taxonomy): domain Eukaryota; kingdom Fungi; phylum Ascomycota; class Sordariomycetes; order Hypocreales; family Nectriaceae; genus Fusarium; species Fusarium pseudoanthophilum. Next base: position 20,397 of record JAAOAR010000536.1, on the reverse strand, counting down.
ACGAAGACTTGAATCCTTTGAACTGTCTTCACTTGCTGATTCTCTTTGCAAGAAGAGCCTCTTCCCGGTATTCCAGACCTACTATTTCTCAACTACTGAGTTCTCGCATTGAACATTTTCGGATAATTTCATGAAGATACCTATCTTGGTATGTTGTTGACTGGCTTCGCTATAGAGGATTGTTTCCAAAACCTAACGTTTCGAACAAAAGCCTGTAATAGCCATTATGATGCATAATGCCAAGAATAACCTTTAGCATGCGGTGAGAAGCCAAGCATACAAAACAAGAATATTCGAGAAAACCCAACACAAACACGCAACAAGGCAATAAAACGATCCACAAATACCCTTATCTCAGGAATTCCGGCCAGGAACAATCCAAATTTTCATCCTTGCCTCCAAGGAAGACGTAGCATCGAGCACCTCATTCGGCCAACCATGCTTCCCAGAACAGAAAGATTCAGGAACATCACACGCTCAAAGGGGCAACATTCTCGATCTCAAGATCGCGACCCAATTTAAGCGGTTGACAGGCCCGCTATTAAGAGATTTTAGCGGCAAAACCGTGCGGCTCAAGAGTCCACACTTGGAGAGAAACCTCCGGTTGACGTTAGAGTGGAGGACAAACGTCATTATTATAACAGCTGCTTCACTTGTACCTGAATCGTATAAAAGTTCTGAATCCGGATTTTACAGTGGAAATGAGCAAGAATCTACTGAGCTTGAGCGTTTACCATGACTGGCCATCAGGAACAGAATCATGATTATTTTTCGAAACCCGCGACGCCTTCAACGCCGGGACAGGTGCATCTTGGCAACGTCGCAAGCAGAATCCCCAGCACCATCTCGGACCGAGAAGGACAGCCTGATCGTGCAAAGTCGATGCACTCAAGACGGCGTGGACTTCATGGATTGCCGTCCAGCTTCATGTCGCGAATGAGCAAGCGACCAATCAGCTCAAGACGCTTTACAAGAATGTCTAGCGGGCACAGTACAGCGCGCCCTACAGTGCAACACCATGCTTCACAATATCACGAGTATGCCCCTGCAGAAGAAGGTTACTATGAAGAGAACCCTTGGTTCGGCGAGGCAGGCAAGAAACCCATCTTCAGTCTTGGAAAACCTCTTCCCCACCGTGTTCGTCGCAAGGTGGTCAAACCGATCAGACCTGATGGAAAAGTTGATGAGGAAATGGCAATCGTCAAAGAGGAATCTGAAGATATACCCGCAGGATACGTGTCGCGTACCACTTCAGGCCAACCATACCGAATGCACACCCAGACTAGCATCGCATCACGCGACGTGCAGAACCAGCAGAGTCGAACTACAGCAGCTGGCGTTGCGCACAACGAAAAGCGCAACGATGCAGGGCAGCCGGTATTCGACTACGTCCCCGGTGAAGCAACGCCCGCAGCAACACCTTCACATCGCGACCCGGCATCAAGAGTTGCTTCGCATCAGCAGAGTAACAATCAGCCAGACTACAAGATTGATAGCGAACCTTTGGGTCAGCAGGAGAAGCCGGAGGTCGAAAATGGTGAAACAGATCCAAATGAGATGAGGAACTGGTGGGCTAGGATACGAGCGAAGCACCCTGAGCCACTTGCTGAGTTCCTTGCTACTTCTGTGGCCATCTTCCTAGGTCTCACTGGTACTCTCTCGGTGAATCTTTCGGCGAAGCAGTCACAGCCTTATGGAACTTACGAGACTTCTTGTTGGGCATGGGGCTTCGCATGGATGTTTGGCATTTATCTCGGCGGCGGTGTCTCAGGCGCACACATGAACCCAGCCATTTCCATCTCTCTGTCACTATTCCGTGGTTTCCCATGGCGGCAGTGTTTTATCTACATCATAGCCCAATTCATCGCCAGCATCGTCGCCGGAGCACTCGCGTATGGTATCTACGCCGACTCAATCCACTACGTCGATCCCGAAATGGACGGCATGTCAAAAACATTCTTCTCAACACCACGAGAATGGGTTTCCCTCCAATCCGCCTTCTTCAACCAAGTCGTCGGCAGCGCCATAATGATGATTGCAGTCTTTGCACTAGGTGATGATCAGAACAACCCTCCAGGCGCTGGCATGCATGCTCTGGTGCTCGGCTTTCTGGTGACGACCCTCAAGTTCACTCTCGGCTATAACATTGGATCTGCGCTGAATCCTGCTTCTGATTTTGGACCGAGAGTTGTTGCGTATGCGGTTGGATATCGCGGATCGAATGTGTTTCACAGCGGATGGTGGTTTTACGGGCCCTGGGCAGCGACGTTGATAGGGTCTGTGGTTGGATGTACGCTGTATGATGGGTTTGTGTTTGTTGGAAGTGAGAGTCCGATTAACTTTCGGTTTAGCAAGGAGATTAAGAACAGGGCCAATAAGCTATTGAAAGATTAGAGTCCCTATAGATTTATACCATGTTTCGTTCCCATCAACTGCCACGTCCACTTCAGTCTGCACGTTCGTCCCCTGTCCCCCATTTATTAGATTCCGATCTCTACCAATACACTTCGATCCACGTGGCTGAAGAAAGTAACCAGTATCAGACACCTCCCATGGCACCAGCACTCTTACGTTCCGTGTCTTCCTCATTCCTGAACTCGTACACTCTACCCTCATGCTCATCTTCAACCAGCCAAGCTCTGATCTTATGATCCCTTCTACAACCTTTCAAGCTCACGCTCTTCGTAGCGACCGCAATTGATGAGAAAGTAACGTCCCGCAACTCCTCGACTCCATCTTGCCTCATAGCTTTCATGCCGTACGCCACGCCAATAGCGACAATGACAAACGAAACAGCATACACACTGACAAGAATATGTCTCCGATAAAAGAAGAACCCCGCAGTGGTTCTTCTGATGCAGGGATACTCCGTCCCATTCTTCATAGGTCGTGTTCCAGACGGTTCATCCGGATTCGCTGCCCACGACACCATGAGTAACTGCGTATCCGACAGCAAAGAAATAATCAAACTCTCATACAACTTCTGTATTTGATTCTCAAAGTCAGGGACAGGCAAAAACTCATGCCGTCCGACTAACTTCGACGTCATGATCTCGGTACTCTTCCCTTTATCGGGAAGCGACAAGCCTCCATGCAGCAATTGTCGTAACTTCAGCCCCAGCGAGTGAAACGCTGCAATGCGTTGATAATTCCTCCAGTCTTTGGGATACACGTAGTTCTCTTGTGGTTCCGCGACAGTTTTGTCCAACGTCCCGTCGCCAGCTGAGTCGTCCACGTATGTCGTATTGATGACCTTGTGCAGATACTCCCGATTCGTAACGTTGTACGACTGGAAACCCCGCGTGTATGTCAGGTTGACCGTGTAATTGACCTCCCAGTGCTCGCAAGCCGAAATTATGGGGGTGAAGTCTGTGTCCCATCCTTTTTGGCTGCTGTTTTCGGCGTGTCTGACCAGGACGTCGTCAACGGTGACGTAGCCTAGCCATATGATGGGCTCTGTTCTGAAAGCACCGAGATTTTTGGGAAACGGAAGTATCTGTAATGGTCGATTGAAGTATTTCTCGTGCTCAATCTGGAGTTCAGAGTAGTCTCCAATGTCGGCGACACAGTTGTAGGTATTCCAGCCCTCGGGAATCATCCTGCTCATGTTGAACGGGGCATCCATGCCGTTGAACTGTTTGACCGTTGAGTTGGTGCCGTTGGCGAGCTGCTCACACTTGTAACCTGGGCCAGTGAAGTATATAATTGTTGAGCAATCATATCCTTCACCGCAGATCTCATCAGCGACTTCGTCTCGCTGCAGTGCCTGTCCCCCTGTCAGAACTCTGGATGCAATCTCTTCGAGGAAAGCACTCGGGCTGATCCAAAAGTCAAAGACATCAGGGCCATCCTCGTCTGGCAAGGTATCGTTGTACCATGATATTCTGCCACCTTGCAGTATCTCATCGCCCTCTGCCTTTCTCAGGTGCGTCCACTTCTTCTTCGCCTCGTGGTCAAAGTTGAGGGTACGGACATTATAGCATGTCCTATCCACTTGACTGTCGACGCTTAGAGTCGCGGAGGTGAAAATCACCACGAGTGGAGATATCCACATGTAAAGAGCTAGAAGCATTGCAAACCATGACTTCTTCCATGCCTCAGTGTTGAGGAGTTCAATGGCGTTGTGTGCCGCACCAAAGAGAGAGTCAACTGCATGCACAGAGAAGTCCCGATGCGCGACAGACGTCCAGGCAATTTGTTGGTAAGCGAGAGAGACTGCAATAGCAGAGTTGGCTTTCGAGATAAATGCGAGAGACTGCCCGAGCCGAAGCCACCAGATTTGATTCCTTGCTTCTTTGCCTGAAAGGCACTTGTTGAGCGTGTCGTGGCCAACAGCTGCTGCGATGCCGAAGACAAGACATGCGACCATTAGCCATCTGCTCCTGAGAATATTAGACCAAGTCGAGGAGCAATGAGAGTCGATGGCTGCATTGGGTTCTTGACTGGGGTTTAGAAGATCAGTCTCGCTGGTAGTTGTGCCCTGCCAGGCTGGAGGAGCCGCAGAGTGGAGCAGCGGAGAGTGGCGAATAGAGCTGCCTTCGGATGGAGACCAGGTTGGTGCTGATCTGAGGTCTTTGTTCTGGTCGGATTCTGGTGGGCGAGAGACATCATTCTCCATTTTGATCGAAACTCGACCTGGTCGACGAGCTGAAGAGGAAAGATCTACATGGATATCGGGCTGCTGAAAGAGAGTGACCAAGGCCTAGAAGAAATTTTAAATAGCATTTCGGTAAGCTAGTGGCTACGCGTCGTGGCTTCCAGCATACCAGGTCAGGCTAATTCCTACGGACTGTATACCCGACTCAACAGGCAACTTCGGCCCTTTTGATCTGACATGCAGATGAATACGAGAGTGACGGAATGTGATAATTGCAGTTCATGGGACACAGCAGGAACAGGCTGCTGACTGGGCGCGGAGCCGTCTTCGACAAACGTTATTGCATCTATTCTTAGGGTGTATGGGTTACACAGAACGGTTGGCAAGGCATTGAGCCCCCCTTGCCTCCCAAACACGCTTTTCTTCTCCATGAAATACGTGCAGCTTCGTGTGATGTAGAGTTACACGACCCTTCGTGCGACTTGAGATAAGAGCATCAGCACAGTCTACGTAAGGGAGGCCTGCCTTTTGAAAGGAGAACCGATGCCACAGCCTCAATAAGGCATTATTGTATCAGTTGAGCATATTTCTTTGTCCAAGACGCATCACTTGCGCCTCGACGCCAGTACAGTCTGACTCGGCGGTGCCTTGGAATGGTCAAAATCCCCAGTCAACTTCTTCAACTTCTCCCCGAGTCTCTTCGATATCTCTTCATCAACATTTGCCCACATGCCTGTCACCCTGTTAGCTTAATTCCACCAGGTCCTGGTGATAGGCTTTGCAACTTACGAACTGTTGCCTCCTGAACTTCGGGAAGTGCCTTGTTGACATGACCAGACAGGTTATTCAGAAAGACTTCATCTTCCCCATTGTCCTTGAAGATCTTCCACAAATTACGCGGCTGCTCCCAATCTTCGTCTTCGACGTCGGAGGAGTAGGCCTGGACTCTGCCAACCCATTCGCTGTGTGCGACGTCGGCGGGGCCACTTTTGACCTTGCGAAACGAGGAGCGAACTGCACGTATTAGCATTTCCTTTCAGGCTCAAGTTACCAAATATCACGTACCATAATCGGGGTCTGAACCGTAGTTCCCGTCAAGGCGCATTGGTCCGTCTCTCTGATATGGTGAGTATGCGTCAAGGGGCCGGTTGCATGGAAGTTGCTGGTAGTTTGGACCAACGCGATAGCGTGCAGCATCAGGATAGCTAAACATTCTCGCATGCAGCATGATATCAGCTGACGGAGCAATACCAGGAATGAGACTCGAAGGCGAGAAAGCTGCTTGTTCGATATCATGGAAATGGTTGTCCGGGTTCTTGTTCAACACCAGCTTTCCGACAGGGATGAGAGGATAATCCTTGTGAGGCCAGATCTTGGTGATGTCGAAGATGTTCCACTTGTAAGTCTCGGCCTCTTTGGGATCCATGACCTGAAGATACATAGTCCATGTCGGGTAGTCACCTCTCTCAATAGAGTTGTACATATCCTTAACATGATAATCAGGCTCTTCACCTGCAAGACGCACAGCATCCTCTTGCGAGAGATTCTTGATGCCATCGTCAGGCTTGAAGTGAATCTTGACATACTTGAAAGACCCATCTTCAGGTTTACCGAATTTGAACGTGTGGTTTCCAAAGCCGTTTACATTCCTCAGAGACTGTGGTACACCGCGAGGACCAAACAGTTGCATCAGACAGTGAGCGCCTTCTTGGTTATTATTGTGAAAATCCCAAAACATGCTCGCATCAGCGACAGCAGTCTGAGGGTGACGTTTATGAGATCTGTTCAACGAGGGAAACTTTGCTGGATCACGAATGAAGAAGACGGGTAAGTCGTTCCCGACAAAATCCCAGTTCCCTTCCTCGGTCTTCATCTTGAGGGCGAATCCTCTGATGTCGCGGAGAGTGTCCGAGGATCCCTTTTCGCCAGCCACTGTGGACAGACGTGCAAGGACCTGAGTTTGCTTTCCGATGCGACGAAAAGGGGCTGCGGAACACCAGTCTGTGATATCATGGGTGCACTCAAAGTAGCCCCATGCTCCAGCTGCCTTGGCGTGAACAACACTGATATTGTCAGTCAAAAGTTTCTGATGACAGAGGTCAAGAAGTGTTACCGTTCAGGAATGCGCTCTCTAGGAAAGTGAGCAAGCGTCTCGATCAATTGAGTGTCTGCCAGCAATGCGAGACCGCCGCCTCGAACTTTTGGTCCGCGAAGGACGACGGACGACGTTGGGTCCTCGACGGGCTTGCCCTCAGCGAGAGTATAAACAGGTGCTTCATTCGACTACCAAGATTAGCCTGGAAGCGCTTTTGACTTGGAAGACATTTTACACTCACTTCAGACATTTTTTCGTCACTGACAAATATTTCTGTGTCGATTGGTCGTTCAGATGCCAGGCCAGCGCTGTCCTTAAATCCGGAACGTCAGCTCCACAGTCGCATTGTGACGTGATTATTATCAGCATGCGACTCGAGTCAAAGGCGTCATAGACAACATTGTATGACTGAATTGTGAGCAACTAGAAACTCGTCTCGGCGCTTCTTGCCCCATTCGCTCAAAATATCGGAGTTTTCTTGCCGCGCGGTGTTGGGTGGGTTGCATCGCAGCCAGACACCGGGTTAGGCTCGAGAGGTGTCGGTGAAGCAAGAGTTTAACGTAGGATGTCAAAATACACTCAGCAACACATATCCTAAACTTACGCTGACTTGTTTACCTGAGTCACTTCGTCAACTAAGATCGAGGTTCTGAGTTTTCTTTCCTCCTCTGGAGGGGCTACCTGCTTGCTTGACGATACCTAGAGAGGGATCGCAAAGTGCTCGCTTCTCACAGATAGCAATACAAAAGCTGTGACTAGTCGAAATAGCTGGTGTCAAATGGTTAAGTTTATGAAGACTGACTGATGTAAATTGAATTTCAAAGCACTATCTGCTCCTCAACTATCATATCACAGGCTTCACAGCCAAGCCTGGCATTTGAGTGTCTTGAATTCTAGACTCTAGATCAATCACATGGTCTAATCATCAGTATCCCTCGGTTCAACATTGGCAACCTCCTTCTCATACTCCTCCAAACTCATAGGAACAAACTCCGTCGGTCTCGTAATAGGCATAAACCCCTGCCCATGCTCGTCAAACTCCCTCAACCTCTTCCTCGTAGCCTCCCTCTTTGCATTGACACTATAAATCTTGACTCGGTGACAGCTGCTCGTCACATGCAAGCTCCAATTCCAACTGTGTCGAACTTCCATGGGCTGCGTGTTCAGACTGTTGTCCCAGCAGCGAACAACGAGTTCGGTCCATCCTTCGTGGTCGCAGGGGACTTTGCCGGTGAAGGTGCGCCAGGCGAATTTGTGCTTGGGGGAGAGGTTCTCGATGGGGACGGCGTACCATACGTAGCCGCCGTCGGAGGAGATTTCTACACGTTCGGGCCAGCGGCCGCCGCCCGAGTAGGCCCAGCCTTGAAGCGTCAGTAACTTCTTGGGGATATGTTAGGGGAGACTTACCTTTGACTTCTATTTCACCATCGTGAACGACAACTTCTTTGTTCCATGGAGACATGATGGCGCTGCTGACAGGCATCTCCTGGATCTGAATACCCACTACAAAACAGTCAGTGTCTGATTCCAGGACTGAAGAAAGTGAGACCTACTAGTGGGAAGCTGGTTATGCTTTCCAGTCTGTTGCTGAAAGTACAAATACTCTCTGCTCTGTACCGGCGCAAGACTCGGTTTCTCAATCGCCTTGATCCGATATAGCCACTTACAGCTCCTCGCCCCAATATACCCAAAAACAACAGCCCGCAACGGAAAACCATGAATCTTCGGCAATGGCTTGTCGTTCATCTCCCAAGCCAACATGACCTCGTTGGCTTTGACCTTTGACCACGGCACCGACACGACGTAGTTCATGCACTGTCCTCCTTTGAAATACGTATCCGCGCCGTAGAGTTCAAGATGCTTGGCGCCATCTTTTAGATCGCCGCAGTATTTAATGACTTTCTTGAGACTGACGCCTGTCCACTTCGCTGTACCAATAGCACCTTCGGCCCAGGGGGCGTTGATCATTTCGTCGCCTTCGCCTGGATACTCGACGATTTGCTCGAAGCGACGAGTACCGCTGCACTGAATGGTTACGAGTTTGCTGACTCTTGGAAAGAGGGATTCGTTTTGCAAGTCTGCAAGGGTGAGTGTCTTGGGGTCATTGACGAGTCCATCAAGACGGATGTCGTAGGCACTTGCTTCGATGTCGGGAATGCCACCGTGATTCCGGACGAAATGAAGTTCGTTTGGCATGATGTAGTCTTTGGTCAGGAGGCTTTTGGGCGCCTCTCCGTTGTAGGGAAATTCGAGAAGGTGAAGCATTTCCGGGTGTTTTTCCTACGACAATTAGTCATAGCCTAATTTTAGTTCCCTCAAAGAACACTTTACCTTGAGGACAGTCTCCCAACTGATCTGGGGCACCTGGTCCAGAACTCCCCCTATAGCTTTATGCCACAACTTCCATCGCTTACCCTCAAGAACAGGGTTCGTTGCCGGAAGAGGTTCCAGCTGGAACTCAGGCGGAGGGGGAAACGTGAAGCGCGAAAATCGCTGGTGAGCCTTGGCTTTCTTCTCTGGATAGTCCTCCCACTCCACGTAACCTTTCCAGCCGGGCCGCTCATCCTGAACGTCGAGATCCGGGTCCTCGGGGATGTCAGGACCCTTCAGCTCTTCGTGGTCACTTGGGTTGAGTCGATGGGGCTCTGTGTTGATCTGGATGCTGCTCTGGTTACGGATGCCGAGACGAGCGGGCTCGAGGCCTTGCTCTAGCTTCCACTCATCTGGAGCCTGTTTGTGAGTTTGTCGGTAGGGAATATCGGGCTGCATTTTGAATCACGGGCAATTCAAGGAAGGAAAAGGAACAAAAGATTTTGTGACGAATTCTTGGTTGCGCGACATGGTTATAACCTCGATGCGTTCACAGTTGTGTATATAGGTCGCATTCTAGAAAATCTTGGGCGGAGACCATAGTGACGCCAAGAAACGGTGATAAAATCGTCACCAGCTCAGATCAATACCCACAATGCAACTTGAATTCAGGTTTTAGTGGCGGGAATACGGCCGCGCATCTTATTGATCGAGCGATGTAACGGTTTATTGAAGCGTTTTAATGCGTCAACTCCGGCTGACAAATTTGTGCTTCGGGGATATGCCCCAGTTGCAGAGTCATTGACGTCGTTGAGATGCCGACATTCCGCAAAACCCGAGCTCAATGTAGCAACCACAATTGTAACAGTAGATCTATATCGTTTTTTAATGGCAGCTGATAAGAAATTGGCGTAAAAGCTCATCGCCTTTGTTTGCGACCTTGGCGTTTCGTCTAGCGCCCTCTGGGGTCGCTACACCAAGCGCCGCGCCCGAGACAGTCTCTTGACGGCGTGCCCCGAACCTCACTGAGACGAAACACAATCTATAAAAAGAATTTACTCACATGTCCCTCACCAAAAATGCCAACCGTCCAGACCAATCCTCGCCGTGGCGAACCCCGAAACCAGTGAAGATCCCGCCCGCTTTGAACCCTCTTACATTCCTGTCAAGCACGCTACGCTACCGACCAGCCACAGCAGAATTCCGATCTTTGTCCAAAACCGGGATTTGAGGAATGCGATTTTCAGGGACGGGACCTTGCATTTTTATCTAACGCGTGGCGCTGGTGGAATGCAGGAACGGATTATGGGTTGGCGTAACGGTTAACGGCAGCATTGGTCTTAAGGACTTTACTTTTCGTGGAAAGCTTTTAGAGCATTAAAGATATTTGTTGACAGCGATAGATGTTTTTGGTATAGTTAATTGTCGATAGCTGAACGGTGAGTTTGTTCCATAATTTTATTAAACACAGTGAATTGTCATCATACAATCTGCTTTGCGAACGCTTCAATTGTTCGACACCAAAGGTCCTTGATCACGCAGCACATGCGCTACCCTACAATCAATCACTCCATTGACTGTGAATGTTTTTCTGCTGTTCTGAAACACTGCAGAAGGTCCCGCGGTCATCCCGTGGTATTCCCAGCCCTGGCGGCCATTGTCACTGACGCATGTCTCACATCCAGCCATCTGGATCAATGTGTTCGCCAGCAAAACACCACTCCAACTACGTAACATCGAGATACCTATTATCAAATTTCAAGTTTCAAGTCGTGAGAGATTCACTACCAGCCATCCTAAGCAACTCACTGCATCAAAAAGTCTTATCCCTTTATCCCCCGTGATGCAAACTCGCCCATCACCGTGTCTCAATCACGCAACATATGACCAATACCCAACCACTCTGAAACTTGTGCTCCCACTGAGTCAAACACTGAATAACTCACTGTGCTACAGTGATGCACTGAAAATTTGTCGCGGCTGGTGTTGAGGCTGGTTTTGTCTCCCCTTCACATCCCTTGGAGGGAGCACGTTCTAGGCCACCGCACTAACACGAACCCGCAATCCTCCCTAGTTCTCGACTGACCTCCCGACCTTGGCACGTCAAAACCAATATTGCACGTCCTGAAAAATGTATAAAACTAATCGAAAGCCTCACCGTTTCCCCATCGATTCATTCTCATCACACATTCTTCTACATACATAACAACAGCCTCTTGGCTTTTTCCCTTTCCTTCTCTCCCCCCTTCAAACACCAAAACTCTCCTTCTCATCATGAAGCTCTTCAACGCCTTCGCTACAGCGCTCGGTCTAGCTGGTCTAGCCCAAGCCCACATGGAGATGACATATCCTCCCCCCTTCAAGAGTAAATACAACCCCAACGCCGGACAGGACATCGACTACAGCATGACCTCGCCTCTCAACGCCGACGGAAGCAACTTTCCCTGCAAGGGATACAACTCTCTCTACGGCACCGCTGCTGGTGCACCGACCGCTACATGGCAGGCTGGAAAGTCATACAGTATCAGCATCGCTGGCGGTGCTGATCACGGCGGCGGCAGCTGCCAGGTCTCACTCTCTTTTGATCGCGGCAAGACTTGGGTCGTTCTCCAATCGTGGATTGGAAACTGCCCCAAGGCGCCGACTTCGAACTTTCAGTTCACTCTTCCGGCTGATACACCAACCGGAGAGGCTATTTTCGCTTGGAGTTGGTTTAACAGGATTGGAAACCGCGAGATGTACATGAACTGCGCGGCTATCACGGTCACGGCTGGAAGTGGAACAGTAAAGACAGCACTTAAGAATCGTCCTGCTATGTTTGTCGCCAACGTCGGAAATGGATGCAAAACTACCGAGATGGTCGACCTCATGTTTCCTAAGCCGGGACCTAATGTCGACCTCACTTCGACCAACACTGGACCGCCGGTCGGCCAGTGTGCTGCTTTACCAGTACCCTATATTCCCTCCGGCTCTGGTTCTTCTTCTCCGACAAAGACAACCACTACAAAGAAGCCGACTACGACAAAGGCACCAGTGAAGTCCACAGCGTAAGTCTCCTTCTCTCTTTTCTTGATCTTGCTAACATGTTTCACAGCCCCGGCGGTGTTTTCATCACTGTCCCTTCTCCTTCGACCACCAAGAAGGCGACCAAGACAACCCTCAAGTCAACAACCCGCAAAACAAGCACGACTACACCGATCAAGCCTGCGCCGACCAAACCCGCCGCCGGTGTCATTACCCCCGGTACAGCTTGCAAGCCTGAAGGTTACTGGAACTGCATCAAGACAGGAACTGCCTTCCAGCGATGCGCTTCGGGTACTTGGTCAGTCGCGATGGCTGTTGCGCCAGGAACAAGATGTGTTCCTGGGCAGAGCATGGAATTCACTATCGAGTATGCCTGATTATGATTTGCACTCTTTTTTCTTTTGCAAAGCAATGTTTCTTATGTTTGATACCTAGAGTAGAGGATAGATAATGAGCTTCCGAAATAAAAATGCAATCACTTTCCTTAATCAGCCTGATTGTCCCACTGTGCAAAAAGGTCTCCGTCATGTTCAAGGGTCCTGCGCCATTTTCCGCGCGATGGATGCGGGGCTTGAAAATCATCCGAGTCCACCTTTCCTCAAAATTACTACGCTCCGCCGCGGAACATACGGGTAGCAACGCTAAAACTTGAACTCTTTTGAATCATGGCGGAACCAGTGACTACGACCCAGGAACCGATTGACCCTATCGCCGCGCATGAGCGCGTGGAAGAGGAGGATGAGTTTGAGACGTCGGACTTTGACTCGGCGACTTTGTCGTCTAGTTCGACGAGCTTGAACACGAGTATTTATCAGCATGCTTTTGAGAATGGAAGACGGGTGAGTAAGACGCCTTGGCGGGGGTGAGAGATGTGCTGACTTTGGATAGTATCATCAATATCGTCATGGAACGTGAGGAACCTGGAAGGGCATGTTGCGATGGATGGCTGATATGGACAGGTATCCGATCCCCAATGACGATGCGGAGCAGAACCGCGACGACATGAAACACGCCATGATGCTGGAGCTCACCAAGTAAGAACCAGTCCTTGGATTCTGCACCAACCGAAGCACTGATATTTCAAGTGGCAACTTGTTCTTCTCGCCCATTGTTGAAAACCCCCAGAAGATTATCGATCTCGCAACCGGAACTGGTATCTGGGCCATCGACGGTAAGTCAGACCGCTCTTTCGGAAAGCCCAAGACTCACCTTCCCAGTCGCCGACAAATTCCCCAGCGCATCTGTGATAGGAGTCGATCTCAGTCCCATCCAACCGTCATGGGTTCCCCCGAATCTCAAGTTTCTTGTCGACGACATCGAGGACGAATGGATGCACGGCGGAGACTTTGACTTTGTGCACATGCGCTGCATCAGCCCCTGGCTGAAGGACGAAGTCAAGGTTCTTCGTCAAGCACACGAGTACGTTCACCCCTCTCCCCATCTGTATTCTCATCTCATATAGAACAGCCACATGAAGCCTGGTGCCTGGATCGAAATCCAAGAACTTGATGCGCGCGCCAACTGTGACGATGGCTCCCTAGCGCCAGATGCCCCTCTCGCCAAATTCTTCGACACCGCTGAGCAAGCCGTCGCCAGCTTTGGCATGAAGTTCCGCGCGGGTGAGAACTTGCGGGAACCGCTCGAGAAGGCGGGCTTCACCAACGTATCCTGTAAAGTTCTCAAAGTTCCCATCGGGACGTGGGCAAAGGTAAGCACCCCTGCCGGCTGAAGCGAATCGACTGACCCTCGGTAGGACAAGAAACTTCGCCTTATTGGATTGTACCTCAAGACCGCTGTCAACGACATGTTCGGTGCCATGGCAGCCAAGCCCTTGCGCAAGATCTTGGGGCCTGAAGAGATAGAGGTCTTCCTAGCTGATGCGAGAAACGATCTGAATAATGTCAATATTCATTCTTATGAGAAGTACTACTTCTGGATGGGACAGAAGGCCGCCGAGTAAAAGATCGGATATTTACTTGTCAATAAAGGCCTCGGGGAGAGTTCTTTCTTTTGCTACCTATGTCAGTTTATAGTCACGCGTGTTTTGGGGCTATCACGGCATAGAACTTGAGCGATGTCTCGTTTTCATGTCGTGTAGAGCTGCTGCAGGACCTTTGAGCAACCAAGAATTGCATATCATTGTAGTGTATCCTGCATGGCGATTGGTTCATGTTGTTGGGAGGTTTCAGCCTCACACCATGCCGAAACCCCGCACCTCACTCGCTGGGGAGACCTTTTGATTTTGTCGTCAATACCCAACAACTTGACATAAACGCGTAACTGGCCGAGGTAAAAGGCACAAAGCAAATATTAGCTACATTATCTAAGGGATAAGCAGGCAACATTCAGTCATCATGGCCCCATTTTCACTGCGAACATACCTCGTCTTCATCATTTCTGCCTTAGAGAGTCCTTTCAACTTCACCAAGCGCCTGGGGCCTACTAAGAGCAGCTTTATTATTTCGTAGCTCAGTCAACGAAAGAGATGGACCGCTTGACAGGCAACAATGGAAGAATAGTATTCGCCTTGGTCCCAGTGGAACACAATTTTACGGGGTATGCGATATTGCACTTCAAGGAGACTCATGTTGGAATAATCTCCATAACCCCGAAGCTGAAACCTCAGCCCAAGGCGAGACAGCACATCACCTCCCTTTGCACAACTACCAAGTTATACGACTGATGATGATAGAAGAAGGATCAGATGGCCCTGAAGACACATTTACAGTCGCCACGGGGTTCATGCAGCTCACAAAGGAATGGCAACAAGCTTCTGCGGATGCCTCGTATCATATCACGACGTATGAGACTGGGTGGCCAGTTAAGGCCACAAGACTGATTAGGGTTGGGGAAGAAGACGCGAAGAAATGCGGTAAGTCTTTGACGAATTGTATAGGGTATAAACTTCTTTTAACGCAATCAGCTCGAATTACATGCAATACATATGCTCGACAACGGCCAAACGGCGGTTCCTTAGACTTCTATTCCGCAAAACAAATCATGATAGAACTCGAGCTGCTGAATCCCTCCTACATTACCGTTCGCTCTAATGATAACTGGAAACAAATATTCCCTCTGAAGTTCCACCATACATGCCTGAAACTCTTTATCAAATTCCTGAACATCTTGGAAACAGATGAAATCGACCACGCAGACGATGCAGCCACAAACTCCAGCAAAGCCGAGCTTCGGCAGTGGAACCTGAAGACAATCATGAAGCGGTCGTACGAATATCGAGACCTTGCAGAGATGGGCAGTAAACTGATATCCACCACGGAATCTCTGATTGATGTTGTGAGGTCGATGTCTCCGGTTGTTGACACACCACTTCTTACGAATAAATTCATGGCCATCGACATGGAACTTAGAGGGCTCTGTCGGGAGGCAAGCGAGCGACTCCAGAACTTCTCTGATCGACTTGACCACGATCTGAAATACCTTGAACTCGCACGGAATATGAATCAAAATAGGGGCGTCCAGCAACTTACCCTCTTGGCTACCATCTTTCTCCCTCTATCGCTCGCAGCTGGCGTTCTCAGTATGCAAACGAGGTTCAAAGACCTAGGAACACTATTGTATGACTTCTTCGGCGTGGTGGTGCTTCTCGCGGCTATCGTTCTCATCATCATGATCCTGTTGAGCCTCGTGGCTGCTGTGAAAGAATTAGACAGTAAATCTCTTCGAAACGAATCATATAGAGAGAGCTTGCGAGGAAAGTTTCTGGTAGTGGTCAACGTTGGCTTCTTTGTCTTTGGATGCCTGGTGCTGTCGTCTTTCTTGGTTGGAATGTTCAGTGATGTTACGCTTGGGGCCAAGATCTTGGGGTACGGGGTCGCAGCGATTTGCGGGTTATGGACTGTTGCGCTTTTACTGGTTCTTGGGGGCATCGTGACTTTGGGCTTGTGCCTTTGAGGAAGAGGTTTCTCATCAGGCTGGGAACAAAGTCATGAACAAGAGCAGAAGCTTTGGGGCTCATGCCACGAAGGTTATTCTGTATGGTTTGCTTGAACATGTCAGCTGTAGATCGAACACGAAATGAAGTGAAAGGAATGTTTAGCATCACCTTTACCTTGACAGGTGCATGGGCTGCTCCCATCTTTCACACTGCTACATTTCAAGAGGAACTGATGTCACTGGCAGATATTTAGGCCCATTTATTTGGTTATTCATGCCCCACCACGTTCAGTAATAAAAAGTCAGTGCTGCATCCCACCTCTCTCGTCTTTTTGCAACCTCCACCACTTCCTTTGCACGTTTTCTAACTTAGTAGTCAAGTAAGTCCTTCTCAAATATTTCGTCGTTCTTTTTCTAATATATCTCAAGCCAACAAACACAATATGCCTTTCCAAGCTGGGATCATCTTGCACTCAGTGCTGTGCGCGGACTACAACCCGCAACGTCCTCTCGTTGTTGAAGATCGCCCCGATATCGCGATTCCTTCTGCACAGCTGGAGAACACGATCGACGTGCTTCGCAATAGAGGATCATACACCCACAAGGCGTGGGAGACCTGCCAGCTAAAGCTGGAGGAACTGGAAGAACAAGAGGGTGATGTGAATGTGTTCGCTGTCCTCGACGCGGCAGAGGAGGCGTACAACGAGGTGATCTTGGACCTGAAGGAGTTTTCGCAACTTAAAAGCGATGCGGAAGGAGACGCTAGTGTTCTCCTTCGACCCGAGGCAGACGTGCTGGGTTAGGCACCAGCCGTCATGTGCCGGATCGTCGGAGTTGACGACCCCAATGACTTCCCGGGTGAGTACGGATACTGGTGGAACGACAAGACAATAGAACCCTCTGCTAACTAATTGACCTACTTAGTGATCGACGCATTTTCCACTGATCTGGCTAGAGCGCGAAATGTCCTGTTCGGACATGCCACCAGCGAAAGTGGTGAACCCGTGGAACGGTTCACCGGCATCGACAAGCTTTTGAAGGAAGCACTCCCACAGCTTCAGAAGTTTTTTGAAGGGCAGAACAACACAGTAGTCGTGTTTTTGATGATCTTAGAGATCATTCAGATGCAACGTTTTGTGGAACAGCAGGGCGAGGGGAAGTGGCTCCAGCCTCTGAAGGACTCCCTAGGCGATGCTCTATATGAGCAAGTCTTGGAGGCTGGGGCCGCCTGATCGGTGGTACCGCATCTCGACACAACAGTCGGTGCGCTGCCGGTGGCTCTTGAAAGAAGATGTAAGCACTTAAAACCCTGTTTCGGAGCTCATTTTGCTAATCGTTTCTTGTTTCAACTTGTAGTGCTGTTGCTGCGGGCGGATACTTGCTTGGTACTGAGGATGATATGATTGCTCCATCGTCTGGGATGGAATTGGTGCCTGCTTTCCTGTATTTTTGTTGTTTTCTGAGGGGATGAGAAGTTTTATACACAAAGAATGATGCCTTGGCTCGTGGCTGTGCGCAGAAGACTTATCTCTTTTAATGTCAACAATGACGAGGGCAGACACATAAGGAATGAAAGCCAAATAATCTCGCATTCGATCCAGGACGAATATGAGAGCTGAGATCAAAGTCAATTTCAAGACCATCATTTTCAGTCACACGACAGTCGCCAACCAAGTCAAGTATAGACAACCAGAAGTACATTAATTCATTCATATAAAGCCAAGACAAGTCTCCAAGCTCAACAGACACCACAAGACTATGTAATAAAGTAAATCATAACTATTTACGTGAAGATGAATAATAAATTTAAACACACAACGATCAATATTGATATATTAGACTTGGAGTGTAGTATTTAGCCCTAAGGTATTCACTCTGATATTACTGACCCACCATATCTAGTTGCTAAAATTGGTGCTGCATCCTACCTTGCTTGTTTTTCACAACTTCTACTTCTCATTAATCCTTTTGACTTTCCATTCTGTTTCTTTTTGACCGCCATATTCACATACCGCTACCCGACCCTCGAAAAATTCAACCAACAGTCAACATGGATTTTCTCCATGGTCTTTCCGGCAGTTTTCTCTCAATTCTTTGCGAGAAGCATAAGCCTCAGCGGCCTCTCAATATAGAAGATCGCCCTACCATCCCCCTCCCGCGCGCCCATCTCGAGGAGATAATCGGAGAGATCAAGGCTAGGGGTGACTTCACCCACGAGGCGTGGGAGGAGTGTCTCACCACCCTAGAAGCGCTGAGAAGCGAAGACGAGCCAAACGCATTCCAAGTGCTGGATGCTATCAGCGACGCCTACCGAGAGGTGGTCGGCGACATTAAGGAAATTGTGGAGTTGCAGCAGGATGTGAAGGAGGACATGAGTATCCTGCTCCGCCCGGAGCATGACGTGGGGGGTTAGGCACCCCCTGTCATGGCCCGGGTTGTGGGAGGTGAAATCTCTGGTGAGTACTGGTGGCAATATCAGATGAACGAAGACACTGCTAACCAATTAACGTACCAAGTCATTGATGATTTTCGGAAGACGCTTGTCGAGGCGGACAAGACCCTCGACGGAATTGCAACCGACGCGAACAGTGAAGCTATCCCTAGGCACATGGGACTTGCGAAGCTGCATGAGGTCCTCGCACACTTGCAAACTTTCCTGGAAAGCCAAAGAAATGCCGGGATCGTCTTTACGACAATCTTGGAAATTGTCAAGCTCCAGCAGATCGTGGAGGACAATGGGGAGGGTAAGTGGCTTCAGCCACTGAAGGAGACACTCGGCGATGCTCTTTATGAGCAGATTGTCCAAGCCGGGGTGGTTTGAACGGGCAGGCCAGGAGCCAACTTGAGGATGTCTCTGGGAAGACTACGGCTCCCACCCGAAGTGGTTCGAACTACCATATCCAGCTGCATCAGACAGAAACATGCTGGGGTCAAAGGGAACGCTACTCTCGTCCGACACATTCAAACACCTTACCTGCAGTAGAGAAACAAATGCCAGCAAATGGGAAAATCGGAATCAGATCGGTAACTTGGTTCAGAAGGATAGATACCGACCAAGTCAAGGTCGTAGACGGACTTTAATACATGCAGAAGCAGAACTGATCTCCCAATTCAACTGTAGTAACAGGACTTGTGAAAATGTGACCAGTGGCCTTATTACCTGAGGGTTAAGGATTATTTTGAATGGATTATAATGGATTTTGATATGTTCGACTTGGGACCTGGTCCTGGTCTGGTATGGTCATGGCTAGAGTGGCCTGCTGCTTGCTGATTGGCTGGTCTGAAAGATAAGCGATAAGATTGGTGGGCATGCCCCTTTCATTTGTGTTGTTTCTAAAGGTCTGTACGATCTCAAACTTTCTCAAACTTCTCAAATAATCTCGACTTCGTCTTCTCTCTTGTTCCTTTTGGTTACTCCCTTTATCGAGTGTTCAACATCGGCTGACAGCCTCTTTTCTCGACTGACTGCACTGCCCATCGACAATTCCATTGGCTCCCCAGAAGCAAACAAGCCCAAACCGCATTCGTTCTAAACCGCATGCCAGCCCCACCAAAACCAGTTTCTTTATCGTATCACCAAACGCGTCTCGCTTGCCCAAGGTTCCCCTCAATCCCCCTTTTCCGCTGTTGGTCGACATCAAATTCCACCATCACACGCAGAACGACACAAGCAGAGACATATCCCAGCCCTTGCAGATACTGTTGGTCACGCACTGCAGTACAGTATGTCCGAACAGCCCTCCTCTCCTCCTGCTGCTGCTCCTGCTGCTGCGGCTCGGTCCGATCTAGCGTCGGCCGTTGAGTCAGCTCCAGCGCCGCAGGCTGAGTTAGTTCCCGCTGCTGATCCACAGGTGAGTTTGACGCATTTCTCGTATCGAGAATACGTATTCCATAGGCGTTACTGATGCTTGTTAGGATGGTGATGAGAGTGAGACCGACTCGGCTGTTGGTGATGATGCGTATGGGACCCTTGCTGATACTACCTCACCGTTGCTGACCGTTCTGCAGGGCGAGCTCCACCGCTTCCATCACCTCCAGCATCCTTGAGTACCGCACTATCCAGGGTCGAACGTTTCACAGTGATAGACACCCTACTGAGTACTTTACTCCCAACGACGAGCAGCAGTCTGCGTCCATTGACATCAAGTATGTGACACCCTTTGGGGACCAACCCCGCTAACAATCTGTAGCCATCACGCTTTGACGCAGCTTCTTAGTGGAAAGCTCTTCCTTGCCCCTATCAAGGACAACGTGCAGGTGAGTGCATGTATCATTGGTCTTGTGACGTGCTCACACCCATTAGAAAGTACTCGACGTAGGAACCGGAACAGGTGAGACTTGCATGCATACCATACATTGACTAGGCTAATCAGGTACAGGCATCTGGGCAATGTAAGACATCTCAACCCTGCGTCATTATGATGACTCACCATTCAGTGATTTTGCAGACGAATACCCCGAGGCTGAAGTCATCGGC
>JAAOAR010000535.1:0-29128 GCA_013395995.1 Fusarium pseudoanthophilum | reverse complement strand
CCACCGGCCGGCCCCATTTTGAGGATCCCCCACTATCCATCCATAAATGCTTACCGCATTTATCTTTTTTTTTTACCTTGTCGTGTTGTGTTTTCCTTATTCAGAGGTAAAGGTACAACTTCCCATGATGAAGCAATTCGGAAGCTTCGGATGGTCAACTGCTGCGTATCCTCTCTTGGCTCTCGTCGCTTTGTCTCCGACTGACCAAGAGATTCCAATGCTGAGGCTCAGCTTATGACCTGTTTTCGGCCGCTCGGGCCCGATAGGTAAGGTAGGTAGTAACAATACAAGATCTCGGGTTTGTTTTAAAACAATGCCATGTCATGATTTCTTGAAACGCTCTTCGTTTTGACGTCTACTTGATCGCATGATTATACATGTTCTCCTACTTGTGTCTTTCTGGTCGTAAACGAGTATAATTACTGCTTGCGATCTCTTCTCACCCAGTCGCATTGTATCTATTGTTTCCTTCTGCAGACAAATCTTTCTGGAGTACGTACGTTTCCAACATGATTTATACGGAAAAGTTATCGCGCGCATCTGGCGCATTGCTTTTGGCGCTTCTGCCTGTGGTAATTGCACATGGTGGTGGTGAAAGTATGGACATGGACATGGGAATGCATGGCAGCAACACAACGACACAACCGCCCAGCGACGACGACTATCCCGATACATACTTTGCGCATACTGAACATACTGGAGTCGTATACACACATATTGCATTGATGGTTCTTTCTTGGGTATTTATCCTACCAATTGGTAAGTTTTCATGGTGTTGAGCTTTATGCGCCGACTAACACCACCAACCCCAGCCGTCATGTTCTCACTGGCAAACTCTCGCTTTACACTACCGGCGCAATTTGTTTTCTTAGCTACAAATGCTCTTGGGGTTCTGGTCGGCGTGATATATAACGCGCAGACCCCAGACTTGTACCCAAACAATGCGCACCACAAGATTGGCTGGATTGTGACCTGGGTCGTTTGCGCCCAGCTCCTTGTAAGTGCCGTGGGCTGTATCGCGGGAGCTCTAAGGGGCAAAGGAAAGACGCCGAGTAACGAGACACATGCTTTTCTACCTGTCGCCACGCAAGAGGCCGACTACCCTTCACACAATGGGTACCACAATGACAGCCCCTACCGAATGTCCAACGACAGTGGACGAGGAACCGAACCAAACACACCCTCGCTTCGAAGCGACTCGGCATCCACGCTCAATGGCATGGGGTCGCCTGTCAACAACCCCAGAAAGGAGTATGAAGACGATGATGGCGACCTAGAGGAATTATCACTGGCCTCTCCTGAACCTCAGGGAACCTTTGCTCGCCACGCCTCCAAGATCGCTGCTTCGCGAGTATGGAAGTATCTGAACTTCGGCCGCTGCATAGTCGATCGTATTATCCTTCCCTTCGGCTTCATCGCGCTTGCGACTGGTGTCGTCACCTTTGGTCGTTTCTTTGTAAGTTACTAGTAGACACCTTGGCTGCGACACTTGGCTAACAAATCTTCTTAGGAGGGAGGCGGAATTTTCAATGGATTGGCGCATTGGATCAAGGGTGGTGTTTTCTTCTGGCTAGGTATTTTCACCCTCGGCCGCTGGACTGGCAGCTTTGGAGAGCTTGGCTGGGCATGGAATGTTCGACCAAGACAGGACTCCCAGAAGTGGCGCCCTTCCGCTGAGTTTGTTGAGAGCTTCTTGATCTTCTTCTATGGCGCTACCAATATCTTCATGGAGCACCTCGGCGGTTGGGGAGGTGACTGGACCGCCCAGGACATGGAGCATATCTCCATCACAGTTCTATTCATTGGAGGGGGCTTGGTAAGTCCTTCGATCTGCCACAGTCGATTTTCCCATTACAAAACTGACTTGTTTCTTTAGTGCGGTATGCTCATCGAGTCGACACGTATTCGCCATTTTCTCAACACAACCGTGGACGATGTTCAACCCAAGAGCCCTTACATGGTCGAAGAAGCAAACGAACCTGAGGCTCCCGACACATACGAGTTCTCGCTCAACCCCATACCGGCTTTGGTCATCATGCTGCTTGGACTCATGATGAGCTCCCACACACAGCATACCATGATGTCCAGCATGGTTCATAAGCAATGGGGTGACCTCCTTCTAGGGGCTTCACTTGCTCGAGGTTTGACTTACCTCATAATGTACCTGAAGCCACCCAAGTCCATTCTCCCATCACGACCCCCCACGGAACTCTTGGCTGCTTTCGGGTTGATCGCTGGAGGTATCATCTTCATGGCTAGTGTATGTCGAGGGCCCCTGGAAAAAGAGTCAAAACGCTAACCTGAAGTAGAGCACAGATACCGTCGATGGAATGATCCACTACAAGCTCGACGCCATGTTCATGTACACTGTCACCATGGGTCTGGTCGCCCTCCTGATGGCTTGGGTTGTTATCGTCCTCGCCATCAAGGGCTGGGCTGTCCGACTCGAACGACGCCGCAATTCGAATTAGGACGTGCATATGCACATACTGATGAAGGAATGACATATTGCCGTGATTCGGCCCAGGAAGAAGACAGGCGTATATATAGATTGATTTTTTTGCGCGCTTGATGTAGTGTAGACTCTGCTTTGAGATACCCTTATGCAATAACGGCTGCTAAATGACCTAATTCCTCAATCTGACTTTTCCCCTTTTTACTGGGCTAACAACATGCTCTGACGCATTGGAGTGCAGTGTCAAGCGTTCTTGGTGTCAATAAAACAGCTTCCGATCTGCAAAGACAAACACCATCCTTTTGATTTGGCATGCTCTTGCCTCGTAAGAAGTGGTGAAGAGTGGCTCTCACGAGTTCACTTATTGCAAAGGAGTGGATTTGAAATGCTGTCGTGCGTTCACGGCAGTAGACCGAAATGATCTGGACTGGGTATATACAGCCTGCTCATGCATCCCCGTCCTTGGTCTTTGGTGCAGCAACCACTCTCTTCTGGTCCTCAGGAGAGAAAAGACCCGCACCCTGTTGTAGAGCGTGAACAAGGAAAGGAATAGAATCGGCCTTGAAGTCCTCTGCGTTGCGAACTTTGTCAAGGTCCTCTGAGAGCTCTTGTGTTGCGCGTTGAAGGTAGTAGGAGGTAAACTCCGGAGAGGACTGATAGGCGGGCTTGGAGGACATTTCGATATGTTTGATAAAAGGAAACCAGAAATATTTGGTTTGACCAAGGTAGTCCCAGCGATGTTGACTGTTGGGTTTGTGACTCTCAAAAGGTTCACGTTCACCTTGGGCGGAAAGACCAAAACTTTAGCTAGCAAATTCTTGACAGTGCGAAAGAAAAAATACAATATGTCATGAGCACTGTGTCCACCTCTCATGACTCTAACAGGATAGAAGCCATGATACAGAGTAAATCGAAGCATACAGATAGATTTCCCAGTTCTCTCGGTGAATCGAATATAATGACTCGAGGTGAATATAGGGCTTGGTATAATAGGGTGACAAGTCGCTAACTTGTGATATGGTTGATGGATTTCAACAATGTATGGAACAAATTGGTGCAAAACCCAGAGCACACTGGGTTACTTGTAGTATTTTATATTATACCAGTACTTTGACATCTAATATCACTCTGCAGTGAAGCCTGCCTACCTAAACAGGTCTGGGATGAAACTCCATAAAACAGATCATGATCTTCCAATACCGCTAATCCACAATAACGCCCCGAATACCTCGTGAACATGAATCGTTAAAGAGACACAGCTGATAACTTAGTGAGAAATGTACTGGAACACAGCAGAAACCTCAGACTCTCCACATTCTTGCCTCAAGAGCAAGTCCTGAATTGGCTTCAGTCCCTCGTTGACAAAATGATTCCATGTGCTGGTGTCACCATACAGCATGGCCGGCGCCTTGATATACTGCTTGCCATCAGGCTTACACCTCTTGCACTTAAACGTCTCATGAGTGTCGCTCTTGGTATCTGGCCGGTACTGGAAAAGCTCACGGAGACTGTCGAGCGAGAAATGTCGTTCAACATCTTCCGCAGAGTCCACAACGCAAGAAGATAAACTCTGTTTGTGAGACTGGCGCTGGAAGATCTTTTCCTCAATAGTGCCCGTTGCGATGAAGCGGTACACGAAACAGTCCTTCTTTTGTCCATCGCGCCACACTCGAGCAAGCGCCTGTTGATCAGCAGCTGGGTTCCAATCGGGGTCGAATAGCACCAGACGATTCGCGCCAATCAGGTTGATACCACATCCACCGGCCTTGCTGCTCAGTAGGAAGACAAATTCGTCACCTTCAGGGTCGTTGAACCGATCAACAAGCTTCTGACGCTTGTTGACGTTCATGGTTCCGTCGAGTCGCAAACATCCATACTGACGAGAGCGGCACATTCGTTCAAAAAGATCCAGTGTTGA
The DNA here is from genome assembly GCA_013395995.1 of Fusarium pseudoanthophilum. NCBI lineage: Eukaryota > Fungi > Ascomycota > Sordariomycetes > Hypocreales > Nectriaceae > Fusarium > Fusarium pseudoanthophilum. The sequence continues at coordinate 24,755 of JAAOAR010000535.1, read as the reverse complement.
AGTATAGTTGCTAATCAACACAATCTTGTCGTTTGTATCTTGGCGGATGCGAGCCAGCATGCGATCCAACACTGCCATTTTGCCAGAATACCATGACTTGATCTCGCGATCTCGGCCACGGGATTCCTTGGGTACATAGTCGTCTGGGAAGCACTGCTCTGAGCCCGGCAGATCGTCCGCCATGTTCAAAAGATCAGGATGGTTGCAGAGCTTCTTGAGAATGTTGATGGCTTTCAGAGGCTGACTTCCCTTGCCTCTCAAGAGAGCCTGAATGTCAGGACTCTTGATGAAGTAGTTGTAGAGGTCAAACTGGAAGGGTGCAAGATTACAGAACACAACGTGCTCGTACTTGACAGGCAAGTACTTGGAAAGGATGTCGTTTGTACGACGAATCAGGAACTTATTGACAACATTAAGCAATGCCGCAGTGCTCTCATCACCCTTCTTTCGATCTTCTTCTGACGCATCAGCATCTCGACCACGGAGGATTGGGATCTCGTAGCGTTTGCGAAACTCCAGTCGTGTACCGAGCAGATCGGGATTTGCAAAACTTGTGAGCGAGAAATACTCCGTAAGATCATTCTGAATAGGCGTGCCTGTGAGAATGACACGCCGCGAAACATTGAGACTGTTGAGAGCGTTGAAGGTATTGCTGTCGCTATTCTTGAGGCGATGACCCTCATCACAGAAAAGCAGGCCAATCTTTGTGTGCTTCAGCTCCTCCACGTTCAGTCGTAGAGTTTCGTAGGAAACAATGATGACTGGCCTGGTAACGGCCCGTCCGCTAGCAATTGCCCACTGTCGAAGCTGGCGCGTCAGTTCTTCTTTAGACGCCTTTCCATCGATGGCGAATGGGTTGATGGCATTAGGACCAAGCCACTTCACCAACTCGTTGGCCCAATTCTTGACCAAACTGGCAGGACAGACAACGATTGCTTTCTGAATCGTCGGCTTCCCAGCATCGGGGGATTGCTTGAGTAGTGTCCACATCAGAGAGATGCACTGAAGAGTCTTTCCGAGACCCATTTCGTCGGCCATAATGCAGCCATTGGCCTTCTCATCAATCAGACCAGTAACACATCGATACATAAATTTGACACCTTCGACCTGATGGGGACGAAGGATCTTGGCTAGCTTCGGGTCAATGACGACTGGAACGCGAGGGTGTTCGCCGTCCACCTTCTTCTTGATTCCGAGAATCTCAGCAAGACTCTTGTGTACGAGTGGAGCGTCAAGTTTCCCGTCAGCAGCTTCTGCCTTGGCGGGCTCGATTGCCTTGGGGACATCTTTTGGTTTGTCGTCGACAGTCGGGTCATGAAGGACAATTGCGAATTCGCCACTAGGGTCATGTAGAGGCTTCGCAATGAAGACTGCACCTTGCCGCAGACCCAGTGTAGGAGGGGCACGATTGGGATTGTATGCAGCGCTGTCCTTGTTCTTCAATGGTACGGAAAAGGCCTTACGGAAAACGAGACCTTTATCTTTGGCCTGGAAAACGGGGAAACGGTTGATATCTCGAGTGGCAAGCGCAAGCCTGTCGTCGTTGGAGTATGGTTTGTCATTATCTGCTTCACCGTCGGCACCACCATAATCAACCTTCCTTCGCTTGCGGGAAGGTCGATCAACAGCCGGACTTCTTCCAGCGACACCAGGGCATTTGAATGGTTTGTGAAGACGGTCAAGTGAAGAGGGCGTTGGCATCCGCTTGCCTAGAGTTTTGTCCTTGCCAGCGAGTGGCGTCGCGACGAGAGGGGACCTAAATTGATTATTAGAGCTTGTAACAACGCGCCAAAGTGTCCTGGCACTCACGCTGCTCCCATCTTGAATGTTTTCTCGCTTCAGAGACTTGTCGAGCGATTGTTCCAAGTACCTTAGGTATGAAATATTTCTTGCCACCCCAGTGAGAAGAGTCAATGGAGGGTGAGTACCTAGGCAAGCGCGATGTCAGTGACTCGACGCGACAGCAGGCAGAAACACGCTATCACGTGAACCGCCACTAGCTCCCAGGTACTGTAGGCTCTGTCATCCCCGGCAAAGAAAGACCTGGGCCCGAAACCACCGAAAGCTCGGAGTCGAAAACTTATTAAAAGCCTCCACTAGCTTAGGTAACATTGGATCCATCTGGAATCGGTCCAAGAATCAAGTTTGTCGTTCGGCTCATGATGGGACCGGAACGATTGGCAAGGAATATATCGTCTCCTTTTCTCCTCTTCCCTTTATACATACAACTCGCTTGGTCAAAACCCAGCCAAAGATGATAACTGAAAGCCCATTTGCTGCAACGTCGTCAGGGTAGGTCACCGCTGATCATCTGCTTTCTCAGTACATTATCTATGCGGCTGAAAGACCCTGAATCACTAACACATGCCTTGAAGCGTCAATCTCTCCAACTCCGATCAAAGCCGATCGGCCGGTGGAGATCCTTTTGCCGACCATCAATCCTCTGGGCCGACCCCTCTTCAAGTAGCAATTGCTCGACATCGCACTGGCATTTTGACTGCAACTGTTGCTGGACACTTTGCGCATTGGCAATACCTTACGCGGTTTCGTCGAATTAATGTCCAGGCTACTGCGAATCGCGCTCCTCTTGCACGGCTCGGCTTGGCCTGGGGCCTCGTATACCTCGGCGTCTTGAGCACGATCACTGTGGCTCAGCGCAAAGTGTCAAGGAATACTGATCATCTTCTCCCCCCTATAGAGTCTACAAAGATTGTCTCATAATGTCGGCTGATTTCTGGGCTGGCTATCTCAGTGGTGCTGTTGGAATTATCATCGGAAATCCTCTTGATGTGATCAAAGTTCGACTTCAAGCACAACATACCAGTCCAGTGACGAACCCGCCTGTTTGTTCGATCCCTACAGGAACAACAGCAGCGGCTTCAGCCATCAACCAGAGTGCATCTTTCAGCACGCGGTACCTCGGATCCTACACCTCCCTAGTGACCGGAACTGCAGCTCCAATTCTCGGCTATGGTGCGCTGAACGCCTTGCTCTTTGTTTCTTACAATCGAAGCGAGGCGGCATTGAATAGCGTGTTCTCAACATCTGGAAACTTGTGGAATACCTGGCTTGCTGGCGCCGTGGGCGGCCTTGCAACCTGGGTCGTTAGCACTCCCACCGAACTGATCAAGTGCAGGGCGCAGCTGGCATCCTCTCCAATCTCAAGCTGGGCTATCACTAAGGATATCTGGAAAAACGAAGGTCCCCGAGGTCTTTACTTTGGCGGAACTGTGACTGCCATCCGGGATAGTGTTGGCTATGGCTTTTACTTCTGGTCTTACGAGCTGACTACCCGTTGGCTGGCCGCGGAGCAGGGCGAAGAAACCTCTTTGCGACACGAGGCCGCCAAGGTTCTCCTCTGCGGAGGACTAGCTGGAGTCACAACTTGGGCGAGCATATTTCCACTCGATGTTATCAAGACTAGAGTTCAGGCTCAGGCCCTTGGCGGACAGGCAGAAACAACATCCCTTCTGCAACCAAACGTAGCATCACAACCCAAACGAGCTGGCGCAATACAGGTCGCACGTGAGGCGTATCGGGAGGGAGGCTCTCGTGTTTTCTTTCGTGGGTTGACTGTCTGCAGCGTGCGAGCTTTCATGGTGAATGCTGTTCAGTGGGCGGTTTACGAATGGGTCATGTTCGAACTCGGACATGGACGGAAGAAGACAGTGGCCAACGAGCCCAGGGTAGAGATGGTCCAAACATGATGCATGAGGTCTGCAATGGCGTCCGGGTTACCTGCTATAGTTAAACGAATAGGTTTCTGCCTAACTCTAAGTTGACTTAATTCTCTAGGATGGGTAAAATGAAGAAGGCAAAACTGCTATTAGAAGATCTAGTAAGAGATTTGCCTTATCTACTTTATTGGTTAATAATGATTGCGTATTAGACCACTTACCTCAAAGGTTTACCAGCCAATATTCTTTCTGCTTCTTATGATTGCTCTAAACTCAAGCAGCTTTCAATTCGCCTTGATGATCATATCCATTGGTCCCACTTCAAGGCACAGAATTAGTTTCTTTCATCATGTCAGCTTCAAACAGGTTACTACACAATAATCATTCGACGAGAGCTATTAAATCAGAGCTGGACAACGGTTTTCGTCATTTAAACGGTCAATTAAGTCCCTTCCTTGCACCCAAATCAAAAAGGTATCTGAAAGACGTCAAACTCTTTGTTAACGCCATCCTATATACGTTCACCCGAGACATCTTCTAGATGCCTGAAAACATATGACATGGTGACTCTCTCATTCATTAGACCTAACTGTCCTTTAGGGTGAGGCTTTTTGGCTCACAAATCAACAACTATTTCGCCGTAACGGGTGACCATGTGTATTCCTCATTAAACCATCGTGGGGCTGTCATAAGTCAATGCATAGGGGTACTTGTCATACTTCCCAGCAGTGATAAAGGCCGCTTCCAGGTGAATCTATATGTGAAGTTCATCTGATCTCGTGGTTAAAGACCGCCGTAGTCCCCCATAACTCGACAGCGGACTCGGATAGTCGCTCAAAGGCGACACAATATCTGCAAGGCTCGATCGAGGTGATATAGGCTGGAATGAAGTATTCGGAGAAACAAATGATGCCAGTTGCTCTTCCTGGAGAGATAGATGCCGTTGTCGGTTACGCTGGTATCGTTGCTGCTCCTGTTCGCGTCGACTCTGTTGTAGCTGATGCTGATATTTGAGATCCTGCTGTTGTTGCTCTTCTTCACGGGAGACAGCCCATCCTACCGAGCTTTGTTGATGGTCTGGGTGAAAGCTAGACCTTGGAACAGCTGTAGGCACCATGACTGTTGTGCCATCAAGATGGACGAGACGTGGTCCCTGATACCACCACTGGTCTTCAAACCCATTATCCACTGTCATCAGTGCTGAAGCTAATGACTGTATGTCTTTGGCTTTGCCTCGCGCTCGGTCGTCCACTTGCACAGGCTGGACGTATCGCGATGGCTCTCCTGGGAACTCGGGCCCCCACGTTGCTCGAAGGCTGGCCTCACGCGAACGAGTGCGATTCTCTCCCCCTTCGTTGCTGTCGTCATCTCCATTGTTGTCATTGAATCCCATCGGGTAATTCCAGCCGTCCCATGGCATGTCGCCCTCTCCAAGTCGGAACTGATTCGGCGTTGCAGGCAAAGCCTTCCAAACATAGGGCTCGCCTCCTGGATTGTGGGAGGTCACATCCCAGGGACTGCTGTTTAAAGGTGGGGGCGCAGAGCTTCCACGCTCATGAGAACTTCTTTCCGCGGATCTCGAGCTTAGTCGTAGCTCCTCAGGATGAGTTTCTCGTTGCTGTTGTTGCGCTGGGGCAGCTGGTGCATAATACTCTCTGATGTGGTGTTGTGTTTGTTGTGGACGATATGGAAGATATGTGGGTTCATGGGCCATGCCAACCGACACTGGATCTCTGTTGTATATATTGGGGGGCATGTTGCTGATGGTGTGAGTGAACTGTTGCTGTGGTTGGGTCTGTGGTTGCTGGGCTTGGGTTGCCATCTGTTGGTGAGCAACCTGGTAGTGTGCAGGAGCGTTGAGATAGTTGGTATTTGTTGGAGGTAGTTGGCGAGGGAATTGGCTGGCTCGGTCGCGCATGCTCTTTGATACATAAGTAATGTGTCGGTCCTTGGACATGATTTTGGGCAGTGGAACACCCATTTCCAGATGAAGGTAAATGCCTGGTTGTTCCCCCATGATGGCAACTGGTGGGAGATGGTCGCTGCAAGACAGGTACTGTTCGTAACGTTACGTCGAACCAGTAACAGATTCACCAGGGGGTAATGTGATGGATCGAATGCAGTGGATTCGGAAAGATTTGGTGGGCGAGATCGTTAGTGGTGAGAGAGTGACTCTATGGCAGGCGTCAGATCATAACAATTGTGCAGTAACAAACGCGATGACCGGCTTGGGTAGATAACAGTCAGTAGTGCTTTGATAATCTGGCAAGAGAGAGAGAGAGAGAAGTCGTAAAGATGTGTGAGATGGACGGATGGATAAGTATATGGATGGATATGGAGTTGCTTGCTTCAGTAGAAGGCTTAGAACACTTCTCCGCCTCTGGTCTTTAGCGTGCCCGGTCAGAAAAAGACCGAGGTCCCTTAATCTGAGGTGAGGTAAGGAGCAAAAGAGGCGAAGCCCTTGTGTTGTTGGGAGTGATACAGCGCAGCCCAGGCTGTTGTATAGTGAAAGTGCAGCTTGTCAAGGGATAGAGTGATAGATCCAGCTTCGGAGGTCGCAAGTTAGTACCTAGTAGGCTGTCTGGTATTGGGCCCAAGCTGGTCCTTGATTGCCACCTGACCTGGCCTGACGCTCTGGTGAGCTGAGCTGAACGATGGCTAACTATGGCCGCTTCTAGCTATCGGCCGCCGTCTGATACAGGGCCCGCAAGGCGCCCGTGGAGGAAGCTAAGGATCCATGGATGTCGTGGGACAAGGATGATGAGGATCTGTTTCTTGGCGTTTGTCAAGAGAGAACATCGATGCACTGACGTATGCACTAATTAGTTATTGTGGCCCTTTAGATGCTCATGCTCAGCACATAAAGAATCATGACTCAGGGATAGTGAGGCCAAAGATAAACAATTCGTGTCAGACAAAAAGACGAGTTCAACTCAGCTGAGGTCCCGGGACAAACAATCCGGGTACAAGATGTTGCTCGAAACGAGCTGTTATTAGCACTCACTAAGCCTAGCGGATTCGCTTCCAGGTTCTCATTTGCCCCAGAGGCCAAGGGCCCCCCGCAATCCCACGCTAAAAACTGATTGAGGCTTGCAAAAGTGACCGCAAGGTGTGGCGAAGGTACCTTAGGTATTGGAATTGGATCCAATCCCAAAACGAGCCCGTCCTCGCTAGAACGTGTTTATTTTTGGCGATAGTTATGCGAAAAAAAGGAAATTGCAACTCCGGATATAAAGCCTTTGACGGCTTTTGCAGTACCGTATCACCAACATCGAAATAGGCTTGCGGAGTCTTTTGAATGACAGAATCAGGATCGTCAGGATCAACGGACAGGGTCGACCAAACCCACTCTACAATGCGTCAGGTCGGGTCGGGTCCTTTCTAGAAACATTCTTGGAAACCCCCTGTAACAACCACTGACAGCATCGACACCTCAACCTCACAATCAAAACATCGCGTCACAAGTAAGGTAATATGTGAAAACTGACACATGCTGCAACATAGACAGGCTGAAAGTTACAAACAAAAACAAAGACGTATAGTATGTGTGCACTTTCTATTCTGCCTACAGCCAATTTTGTCGAATTTACAATTCTGGGGTCGAGAAGGCTGTGTTCCCCCCTTTCCGATCCTTCGTCGATGAAGGATCACATGGATTGTCTCAATTAGATAGAACCGCCGAATGGGTCATTTCATCATTCCTTCTCGTCAATTTGCCTTGATCTGATTCGCTCGCCCGCATCAAATACCAATTCAGATGCGCCTAAGCTAAGGTATAGCTTAAGGATTATGGGCATAGATATACTTGATCCATTTTGCAATTTGCGTCGGCATTGAGCTCTTTTACTAGGGCAACAACCCAAATGTCATGACCGGACCTGCGATTTTGTTTTGGTACTGCTGTCGTATCGTTGTCGCGATCTAGGTATGCATTGTTTCGGTGTTCAGGTATGTACTAATGTTGTGTCAATTCAATCTTGACCAAAGCGCCCGGCCTTGAGGCAATACACACTGCTGAAGTTCACAGGATGAGCATGCGGTGAATCAAGTAGTCTATTCTTCCTATATATCAACTAATTATTGCCTCTTAGCTCCCCCTTGGCCTGTTCACATGAAAAGCGCTGATTAGGTACACAGTATTCGCTGAGCATCCTGTCAACCATCCTGAATCCCACTCAAACAGCAATCCTCTAATGGATTAAGACCACCTGTATCCTTCGAAACAGCTCTAGAGGAGCAAAGAAAACTCAGGACCTTGACCCTAAGTGATGAAAATATTAGGTAAATTTAGCCCAAGCATAAGGTGCTCTTTGCCAAGTTTATTTTGATACCCTATATCAAGGTTCGGTGTTTTCTTGCCCCTTGAGGGAGGCAGCTCTAGAGAAACCTACTAAACAACCTGAATCTTGAGTCCAGCAGTAATAGTCGAGTCTGTTGGCCGCCCATGGCCCGTTTCCCAGAAGTTGTCAGTTTGCCGGCCACGACCAGTTATCAACCCCTGGATATCGAAAGGATCGATGAGGGTCTGCCAAAACTTCCTCGGGTCCTTGTATCCAGGACCCTTAATCTCCGTAACGCCGTCTGGTGAGAGGTAGATCTTGTTGTTTTTGGGAAGGTATCGTCGGGGGTGCCGTACGTTGAACATGACAAGGTTGCAAAGCATAAGGGCTGCCTCAAACACATAGAAGAACCACTCATATCTCACGACAGGACTAATGGTTGCTGGGTCGAAGCCTGGGCCGTACCTAAGTTCCGCAACACTGAAGTATTCCACAATGCGATATATGGTTCGGGCAAGAATAAGGGTCATGCTGATATACAAAGTCCATAGTGGTTTGTTGAGCCGCTCGTTCGTGATACCAGCGACAACACATCGACGGTGGAACGTAACAGCTAGCGTAATGAACAGCATTGCCACGACAACCTGTAAGAGTAATGAGGTCTTGATCAGAGCGTGACCTATCTCAATCTCGCTGTCGGTCAACGATTGATTCGCCGAGTATGAAGCACCCCAGCCATTGAGAGCCTCAACGATGCCTGAAATAAACCCAAAGGTTGTTAGGACACGCCCAGGGTGGATGGGTGAGTTGTACGGGACGTAGTACAGGATTCGGCCGAGAACACGATAGTTTTGAAGTTCCAGTAGCGGCCTACAGATGGCATTGGATGATCAGCATGCTACACCACGATCAAACCTCGAGTCCTCGGTAACCTACGGCGCTGCATAAGTGATACAGACACTTGCAATGAAAATGTCGAGATTCTCATAATGAAAAGCTCCATATACCCGAAGTGTGAAGCCCGTAGTAAAGAGAAGAGAGCAGAATGAGAACAGAGGTGTCAACTTCCAACACTTATACAGTCTGCAAAATATGGTCAGTTACTATGAGCCTCAGAGCTCTTCCATACTTTCTATTCTGGGATTGGGATTGGGCTGGAGTCTCACATGCACTGCCGTACGTGGAAGAATCCCGTACAACAGAAAGCGAGGCAGAAGAAGACGGCGGCACCCTTATTAGGGGCATAGAACCAGTAGCTCCCGTCAACTGATATGTGGTCAGTTTCCAGCGACTTCAATGGTTGACAAGGATGAAATGGGTTGCCCTACCATATTTCCCGTTAGACATGATGTTTGTCTTTCTTTGTGACAAGTGCGTATAAGTGTTACGAGTCCTCCCACAGTGGTTTTCTTCACATCGAGACTCTACAGTCTCAAAACAAAGAGAAATACTTCGACTTATATACTCAGCCATGACGATAGGATCAATGACAAGGCCCCTGTGATCTTCATAGGTTCACATGCCATTTCATTGCAGCTTCGCCCGATACCATCAGTCTTCAGCCCTGTGGTGCCAGTAATTGACCAATCGTGGATGAATACGATGAATACGATTTCCTAGTTGGCGGGTCATGCAGCAAACCATCCAATCCCAACACGTCTTTCTGACCCTTTCTCAGTGGGCTAGGCACTTCAATTCCATATGACTTATCTCGCACTGCCCGTATTCGTCGTGTTATTCATTGAATTGCGGCTGCCTTGCCTTCGGTACATGTTGTCCATCAGGCTTACATCCCGTCGGGTCTCTTTGTAGATGGATGTCCTATGTGTGCCTTGGGATGATCCGTTAAGGTCTGTAAGAAACTATGGAGCTAGGACGTTGTACATGTGCAGTTCGCTCACCAATGTGCCAGAGAAGTGAATATAGTAGAGTAGAGTATCATCATGTTCATGAAATTAAGCTATAGTGTACAATTAAACATTGGATAAATGCCAAAGTGACTCGCTCATACGAACTCCTGAGCCCAAATAGATAGCTTGAAGAAATGTATAAAACTCCATCTATATATTGAACCCTACAGTGAACGCCGGCTGGTCCCATCCCATGCGCCCAACCAAAACGTCCCGCCGCACCACAATATGCCACAGCGTCACATTCATTGAAACGTTCTCAATACGGACCTTTCAGCATCATACAGCATAAGCAAAACACGTACTAAGCACATCACACTTAATCGGTTAATCAACGCCCCAGCTTCGGCTATCGTCAGAGGATGAGGGCCGCCTGCGCATCTCATCCTCTACTGCCATATCTTGAGCATTGCTGCGGTGTCTGCTATGCCGATGCTCTCGCTTCCCTTGTTTATGACTGCGATCATGTTGATCATGTTCATCATCACTCCAGTCGCTGAATTCTCCCTCAGAGTAATCCCACTGCACCGGTATCTCTTCGCCATCCTCACCATATCCATACACGAGGCCTCGCCATTGTCCAGAAGCAATCTTAGCTGCCACCTTGAGGATTAGGCGAATGAGAGAGCTGGGAGGACCCAAAATCATCTCATAGGTCTTGGCAATAATAGCCATTGGAAGGTTCTTGACCGTCTCCAACTTACTCCTGTATGGTCTCCGTTCCATGGTTGAAGCCGGCGTGAAGAGGTTGGCTGCTGGTGGCAGAGGTGACAGGGCGCGTCGCCTTACAGAAATACTACCAGTCGTCGCTCTATGGCGTGGGACGAATGGCCGCTGTGGTGCGGTCGTAGCTGCTGTTGACGGGCCGACGTCAAGTTTGGGGAAGGTATCATTTTTGAGCTCTCTCACTGAATCCGCATCCGACGATGAGCTTTCGTCAGATGTTTCGCTATCATCATCAGAGTCGGACTCCCATGCACATGGCATGGGAGAACCGCCCCTGCTATTTGATGCTTTATTTCTTTTGCCGGCTGACAGTCTATCTGCCTCGTACGGGTCATTATTTGCCTCCATAGAAGATTCTGCTTGGGAAGTAGGGGGCGAAGGATGCTGTGGAGCTCCAGACGAATGCCATGACTCAACACTATGGAAAGATTCCTCGCTATCTCTACGTAGTAATCGCGGTTGTTGAGCATTGACTCTTTGCTGTGGCGACTGGGAGGCCTTCACATCTCCTTTACTCTTCTTCTGGGGAGAGAAGGTGTTATCTGCAGCGCGGCCAGTCGGCTTCCTTGTTGTTTCCGATACACTTCTTAAGAGAGGCTCCCTTGACGTGGAAGCCGACGGTGCAGGCTTATCCAGTGTCGGCATCATGTGTGGTGGCATGGTAGCAGATCTTGTTGTGAAATTCCCAGTTCGTCGTCGTAGTCTGGCCTTCATATTGCCACCTCGGTTTCCAGAGCCTTCGTGAAGTTGATACATAGAGGAATCATCTTCTGTGGGGCTGGAAGAGAGTACAGATGACCTATCATGAGACTCAAGCATATCTGGAGAGCCTTGTTCACCTGGGCGTTCTGGAACAGCCTTCAAGGGTCCAGTGCCGGCATTCCCTGTACCTAACGGTTGCAGAGGGTCGAGGTTCATGCCATACTCTTCATAAAGAGATATGTTGGAAGGCACCACATTACAAGCCGCGCTTTCAGGTCTGGTCGGTATCGGGCTCGTTGGTATATCTCTGGGCTGCCTAGGAATTAATGGAGTAGGTGTAGAAGCTCTCCCAACAAAGGAGGACCTCCGTGAGTCCGTAGAGGATGCTGGTGTTGCCTCCTCAGAAGGAGTCATAGGCTGTGCGCGCGGCGTCCAGGGCAGGATTGTGACGGGAACCTGCTCTGGCAAATCGACAGTAAAGGTGCGCTTGAAAGGGCATTCCGTCTTTTCAAATTGGAGAATCTTGTCCAACACTTCCCTCAGTTCTTCGGCTCGCTGCTGATCTTCGGGGTCATCCACTGGAAGCTCTATTCTCCAGTAGTTCGGTCGCCGTATCTGTAGGACAAATCTACTATTGACCTCGTCTATACACCAGCACTGGCTTTTTCGTAGAATTGGTTGCAATGCAGAACCGCAGCTCAAGAAGGCTACCGATCTTGGGGCTCGATATATGCGAAAGGGTCCTATGTGCTTTACTTAGCAACTAGCGGTGCATATATAGATATTCGCTTATCAACTCACCTACAGCGATGGTTCTCTCGAGCTGTGAGGACCATGATAAAGAACTCGGTGGATCAACGTTGCTCAAGGCGGGCCCTCCAGGACTCCTCGCATAGGCCCGGCCAGTGGCCGTAAAGGATATTATTTTGACATTTGGATGGCTGTAGAGTGTTTCGACAAGATCTGAGTCGGGCGTTTCTGGTTCCGTGGGACCTCGTGAAGGTATAGGGGCGGTTGATACTCGTCTGGGCCCTCGAGCAGCCAAATCGTCACCCGAATCGTCCATGATAAGGGTGTGACGTCGCGGCAGTCTGTTCTTTTTTTTGATAGCGCAAATATTTGCTCGACCTGCCTACATCTCAAACATCTCGAAGAGACAAACAGGAAAGATCGTTCATGGCTGCGCGCCCGCCGAGGATGTTGGTCGAGTTGTGTTTGTCGCGCCGGGTCGTGACGAGTTGATGGATCGCGAGTCGAGTCCCCTGACCAACCAACGCCTCAGTGGAAGGGAGACTACGCAGGTAGGTAGGCAGGGTAGCAGGTAGGTACCTAGGTAAGTACCTAGTTGGATGTATGGAGGGGCAACGGAAGCTCAAAGGGGAAGAATAACGAATAGGGGAGGGTTCTTGGGTATTTGTTATCTTTATCGTTATCAAACAGCCTGAGTGCAGGTAGGAAGGTCTTTTCTTTTCTGTTCTCTTCGCTCCCTCGACTCCCGTTCCGAAGGGCTGAGGCGGCGGGGGATGGAATCTGGCCCAGCCATATAATTTACAGGGGAGTTTAGAGGAGTGTACTCTTAGTCATCCGCATACACATTCCTACCAAGGCCCGCTGATGATCCCGTCGTCCCGCTCCTCGATCCCTTGATTGAGCTTGAGCTGCTCAATAAGTTCGGGGACAAGCCCATGCCACTCAAGTTTTGTAAAACGGTTGGTGTAAGAGAATTGAGTCGTCATACGATGAGAACATGCTCATGCCTAAGCTTTATCGTCCGATCAACTCAACGCTCCGTACAAGAAGAACGTTGACGATTTTGAACTTGGCTGTCCCTCTTATGATACAGTGCATTTCTTTGATTAACTACCTAACTAAATGATGGATGTAAGCCGGACCTTGCATAAATAGCTGCGAACGCCACTTAGGTGCAGTTGTCCTACCCCAGCCAGCCATAAAGAGGTGGCGGAGCAATCACAACTGGTTTACGGAGTAAGTGGAGGTTGGAGGACACGGCAAAACGAGGTTCCATGTTATTATGAGAGCGCTTGTCTCGGTCATGAGGGCTTTGTTCAGAAATTTGTCAACGTTGCTGTGTCGTGTAATTTCGAGTGGATTGCGGCTCTCTCAAAAAGAAAATCTTCACAGAACAGTATTTGTCTTGTAGTTCTGACACATCACATGTCATTCTTGTCTAAAGCTGGGCAAAGAGCTAACTACCTAACTCAGCCGCCAATCTGGCGTAAGCTTCAATTGGTACACGATACTTACGTCACCTTAAAGTCTTACCATCCATTCCAAGGTTCCCAACTCGTGTTCCTGAATATCACTATTACCTTCATTTCCTAGTCAAACCCCGAGACCGCCAAATCCTCAACGGTCTCAAAAAGACCCTTGGTTCTCTTCAGAGGGGCAGGCAAAAATTCCGTGTCTGATACAGTGTATTCACTAAAATCCTGCCCGTCAACACAAGCTCAACTTGAGCTCTGGGCACCTATAGCTCGGTCTCCCTCAAATCCTCTAGCTTCCCATACCTGGCTTCAGCTCCCAAGATGTCGTCTAACGAGAAGGCTCAACTTGACAAGGACAAGCTGAAGGAGAAGCTTGAGGAAAAATTCGATCTCTCTCACTTTGATCCCAATACCGTAATACGTGGCGCTCAGCTCACTCTGGTGGGAGGTGAGTACCACACACCATATGGCTTCATGCCCATCGCTAACCAATAATATAGCTCACCGAGCACTGCAGAATCCGGCCCTTTTCACAACCGATCACTATCGTCAAGCTGCCATTGCAGTGGTGGCAGGTCTTGCCATTAGACTAATCGTCACCATACCCGTGAGTCTCATTACCAGCATGAGCAGAAGTGCAACCCTGCTGACAGCTCAATCAGATCGTCGGGATCAAGGTTTTATTATGGTTCATTTCATTCTTTGTATCTCTTGATGCCGTCACATGGGACGATACTCTCGTCGGTGGGCTTGACTTTGTCGCAGAATATGTCCTCCAAGTCCCCTTCTTCCTCATGGCCCTCATGCGTTATGTTGTACCGACCCTCGATAACCTGTAAGTCGACAACAAACCGTCACGAAACACCTGAAAGTACCTAATCTCCTGCAAATAGCTTCATGCAGTCCCTGCAATGGGTTGACATGACCTATGTTCAGAAGCACCGGGGTGATAAGCCTTCGGAGCTTCGGGATATGTACTATCCCAACCTGAAGATGTACCGTCCCTCTGATGGAAGTACGCACTCTGAAAGTACCGCTCAAGCTGTTTCCATGTTTCTCTACCGCTTCCTTCGCAAGGGTGGTATTTCTTTAGCCGTTTTTGCACTTTCATACACACCATACATCGGTCGATTTGTCCTGCCCGCGGCCAGTTTTTACACCTTCAACAACGCCGTGGGCTTGGGACCGGCCTCGGTCATCTTCGGTACGGGAATTTTCCTCCCTCGAAGGTACCTGGTTATCTTTCTCCAGAGCTACTTCTCTTCCAGAAGTTTGATGCGAGAGTTGCTTGAGCCATACTTCGCTCGTGTTCACTTTACAAAGGATCAAAAGCGAAACTGGTTCCGCAGTCGTGAGGGAGTTCTGTTTGGTTTCGGTTTGGGATTCTACATTCTTGTCAGAATCCCTCTAGTGGGCGTCCTCGTCTATGGCATCGCCGAAGCGTCTACCGCATATCTGATCACCAAGATCACTGACCCGCCGCCCCCCCCTCAGCAGATGAAGGAGTTTGCTGAGGGACAGCAGAATTGGTCTAACAAACATGAGTTCTTGAACCTTTCACTGGCCAACATTGACTCGGTACATAACCTTGAGCTATCTAAAAAGGCCAATTGAATGGCAAGGGCGTCGCATTCGATGTGCCTGAACGGAAAGTAGCTATCCTGCTCGGCATAGGACCATTTGACATCGGAAGCGATCACCAACACCATAGTTTTCTGGTCATGCTTCCATTTAAAAACAAAGCCATGTCAGAAAACTTACTCGCCCAGCAGAGCAACGAAACTACGACACCGTTTCCCGGTTTCTATGTCCCAGCATGATGGGATAGTCGATATGCCAGGCAAAAGGTTGGAAAGATAGTGTTTTCTTTTTTGGGAAGCGATACGAGCCGTGACCAAGCTTTGCGTCGGGCTTTTAGTGAACAATGTTATTCTCTCATGGCATTTGTACCAATAGCTAGCCCAAAATTAGCCATGTCCAGACACCCCCTTTCGCTGCATCTCAGCATCAACTTGATCTCAATTCACTGTGCATATCCTCAGCAG
This sequence comes from Fusarium pseudoanthophilum, assembly GCA_013395995.1. NCBI lineage: Eukaryota > Fungi > Ascomycota > Sordariomycetes > Hypocreales > Nectriaceae > Fusarium > Fusarium pseudoanthophilum. The sequence goes on along the minus strand of JAAOAR010000535.1, from coordinate 9,190 downwards.
CGTGCAATGGTTGCAAGGTAATATCTTGTTTCAGCGATCGAAGGGCTAAGTGTGTTCAGAAACTCAACAAGCTACGTGAATTGTCTAGAAGGACGAAGAGCCACAAAGGCTTCATGTTTCGGTTAGTTCCATCTCACCAGTCCGGAATAATGGAGAACCTCTCATGAGCAGTATCTGCACTATGCTGCCTCATAACCTTGTCACCTTGGCCGATGAAATCACATCCAGGTGTGTCGCACTTCCGAAGCACGTTGTCATCTTCGTCTTGGATTTCACTCAGAGCCACGTGCCCTGTGAGTTCTGCATGCTTCTTTCCCTCACGCTTGCCGCTGCCTATCCAGTCACATCCCTGCACATCACATCGTAGAAGAAGTCCTTCCGTGTCAGTGTAGTAGTGCGCCTTGTTGAGTTTCTCGACGAGTTCTTTAGTCTTTTCCAGTATCTCGTTGTCATCAGTCGGCCAAACAGTTCGATCCATCTCAGGAGGGTAAGTAGGTGAGTCATTTGGGTAATCAGACAGGCTAAAGGCAACTCGGTCGTAGTGAATTCCTGAATATACAAGAATACAACGATCTGTCTTATCCTCTCCGAAGTTGATCAGGGTTTGGGTCTGTAATCTTCAACGTCAGTGGGGAGCGGTGCAGCATAATATTTCGACTTACCTGGACATCAAACGTGCAGATCTGAATATCGAAGATAGAGGATAAGATGCTCAGTTCAATACCGCCTCCCCACCGATCAGGGTCTTGAATACTGCGGCAATACTGGCTGGGAGGACTACCGAGGACAGCTTCCGAGTAATCCTCGGGATGTTCAACAATGTAGTCAGCCATCATCCTTCTCAGCCGTTGAGCGGGAATCTGATCTTGCAGAGCACCACCAAAGGCTGTGAATAAACAGCTGTTATCGCTGGGCATCACCCTTAGAACTACATGCCATCAATAACAATAGTCTCTGGAGGCCAACAAAATGTTATCACTTACGTAGAGTTCCACCTAATTCTGGCCATGGAACATTGGCATCCTCTGGGCTCTCATTCCGCTTTGCTGCTCGAGATGCCATCGCTTGATGTTGGGCAGTGCCAGTTTGAAGCGACGCAGTAGGTGCGGGAGGTGGTACGTCCTCGGGTACGATAGTGAGCGTCTCACCGTGAAGACCGAGAGATCGAGCAATTTGATCACTTTGGCTAGCTTCAAGAGTCTTCATAGCCATAGGAGGGCCATATTTTATGCCAAAAGTGGTAATTCCTGTCTTGGCTCGAAGTTCATCAAATAGCACTTTAACAGTGGCATCATCAGGTATCTCGAGGATCCCGGTACCGGCTGGACCTTTATAACGAGCTCGCATGATGGTGATTATATGCAAGATTTAGTATGAGATGACAATTTCGTGTTTTCTCGTCACGTTTATGGGTGATTAATGTGTTTGGGTGAAAGTTGTTTGAGGTGAGTGAGGGAGGAGGGGCTACTTTACTCTAAGGCGAGGAGGAACTGAAGGAAGCAAAAGGAAAGCGAGGTATTAAGCCCGGTTTAAACAGGGCTTGGAACCACAAGAATAGAATTTTATGAGCTTGAGTAACAGGCATACAAGCCCGGTATATGAATCACAGAAACATAAGGCTAGACTGGACCAATGATCTGGATGAAAGTTGGCTCCAACATCACAACCATGTGTCAAGTGACAGCCAATTAAGACCCGCTTTCTCAAGAAATACACAGCCATTCTAACCAATTACAGGACGAGAAGTCGCGCGCAAATGCACGCGCTTCTGGCGCTCTCCAAGGCAGTCGCACTTTCAATCAGGCTCAGAACTAGTACACAGGTACTCTTTAATTACAGCTTCCTCCCGCTGCCGTGATTTCGCAGTACAACCCGCCTCATCAACTGAATGCCGCAATATAGATTAACTTGACAAACGCGAATAGCACGCGCCATTAACGCCTCGACTTTCCTGCATTGCGACCGGACCTGAGTGGTCCCACGAGCCTGTCATGTCCAGCCGGAGGGCGAACGCGCCAGAGGTGCGCGAATCTATAGAGGCGAAGACTGCCTCCGTGGACGTGGAGATGAAGGATACACCGGAAGATGATATCGATGCCGAAGGCGACCCTGACGTAGATATGGATGCGGAAGGTGAAGAGGACGCAGAAGGTGAAGTGGACGATGAAGGTCGCCCCGATATGTATCGCTTGATTCATAATCTCTCGACCTACCTGTGTAGCGTTCAGGACGAGTATGCTTCCCCTCCCTAGTGCAGGAGAGGATTGGGTGATTCTGACAGAGTTATAGTGGTGAGCAGCTTGCTGCTGGCTTCCAGCGCATCCCGAATAGACGGACTCTGCCTGATTATTTCGAAATCATCGCAGAACCCATTGCTTTCAGTACCATCCGAGTAGGTTTTATGCAGTCTTGGTAGCTGGTATATGGATCATTAACCAAAACGATAGGGCAAAACTCAGAAGAAACAATACGGCTCATTTGCGGAGTTCGTCAAGGATGTTGCGCAAATCTGCCACAACGCTCAAGTTTATAACCGACCCTCCGCTCCTATTTTCGGTGCCGCAGTTCGCCTTCGAGAAATTCTCGTCCAAGAACTCAAGAAGCTGGTAGAAAAGGGCCACATCAATGCCAATGATGCACAATTGCCAGATCTCGGCGAATTACCACCCGCAGAAGAGTCTCCACCAGCAGATGATGACGAGGAAGACGAAGAAGATGATGACGAGGAAGATGAAGAGGAAGATGACGATGACGATGACGATGACGATTCAGACGATGAAGGCGGACGACGCAGGGGACGAAGACGACGTGGCGTTGGTCGAAGAGATCAGGACAAAGATTACGAAGATGATTCGCACAAACGAAGAGGCCGACCTCCTAGTGTTCTTACACCGAACGAAGCCCGCATTGCTTCACTATTGAAGGGCCTGAGAAAGCCCAAGGACGCTGCAGGAAATCTACTTGTTCACCCTTTCGAGAAGCTACCAGACAAAGCAGCTGTACCAGATTACTACACAACGATACTAAACCCCATCGCTCTCGACAACATCAAGAAAAAGGCCAAGCGGAAGAAGTATCAAAGCATCGACCATGTTCTTCAGGACCTCAATCTCATGTTTGAAAATGCCAAGCGGTACAATGAGGACGACAGCGAAGTGTACAAGGCCGCGGTTGAGTTACAGAAAGAGGCTGTCTTTTTAGCTGAACAGGAGAAGGCTAAGCCTGATGATGATTTTCGAGACGAAGACGGCAAGTTACCGTTGGCGGAGATCCAACATAACGGGCAGGCCTGGAAAGTCGGTACGTACATATAGGGATACCACTGTGCGATGCATTTCCAGTGTTGTCATGCGGCTAACATGAATATAGGTGATTGGGTTCACATTAGAAATCCCAATGACCTGGCCAAGCCCACCGTGGCGCAAATCTATCGAACTTGGCAAGACCGTGCTGGCCAAAGATGGATCAATGCCTGCTGGTACTACCGACCAGAACAGACTGTGCATCGATATGAGAAGCATTTCTTCGAGCATGAAGTCGTCAAGACAGGTCAGTATCGGGATCATCAAATCGAAGAGGTTTTGGATCGATGCTTTGTCATGTTCGTGACCCGATTCAATAAAGGGCGGCCTCGAGGATTTCCTCTGGACAAGGAGATTTATGTGTGTGAATCACGCTACAACGAGGAAAGGTTCACATTCAACAAGATCAAGACGTGGGCAAGCTGTGTCCCAGATGAGGTACGCGATAAGGACTATGAAATGGACCTCTTCGATGTGCCTCGGCGCATGAAGAAGATTCCCAGTCCTATTAAGCACTTGCTCCGCGATGATGCGAAGGAGACAGATGAACTCCCCAAGCCAACATGGGGAAGCCCAAATGCCCCGCCCATTGTTGGGGCCGTACATCGCCGTAAACGGGAGGCCAATGTAAGTGAAATGCATCTGTTCTTTTGTTCCTTCTGCCCTGCCAGTGCCATGCCATGTCACTGTATTTGTTATCAGCAAACGAACGCCCTGCATGATCCCTGCCCGCCAACGCCTTTTTTTGCCCTCCCCAGCTTCCACGCCTGATTCTTGGTCGTGATTCATCCATGCCTCAGGCTTTCTTTCGTCTCACTCTGTTGTCGCACGCAACTAACCATGACTTCTCAGGAATCACCACCGCCAGTGCCCACCCCTCCGCCACAAGCCATGTCGGCGGTCCCACTACCTGATGCTGGCGCTGATTCTGGCCGGCGCGCTTCAATGTTGTCAGTCCCTGGTGGCATTCCTAATGATCATTCCGGGAGACATCCTTCAATATCCTATCCTGGAGGTCCTTCACCTTCACCCGTCCCATACAATGCTCACATGACGCCTCACTTCCAGCCGGTCACTCCCGGCGCCCAACCAGCACAGGTTCAACAGACTCCAGTCCCTATTCCACATCAACCTCACCTGGGTGCTCAGCCACAAGTGTCTGTACGGCCTGTGCAATATCAACACCAACCTCAACACTCACAGGCAGGATATGCGCAAGGATTCGCCCCTAACTATGGGCAACCGGTGCCTCCAATGCATCAACAAACACCTATGCCAAACCACATGGCCCAGACATACAACCAAGTACAGGCCACTCCGGTCGCTCGCAGCCCTATGCCGGCTGCACCAGGGATGCCTATGCCGGGTGGCAATGTGTACAACCCGCCCAGACCACCAGAGGTCTACGCACTTCCCGACAATATCAACGATGCGATGCCAAAGGAGTTGCGAGAGTCATTTCAGCATGACAGTTCTGGCCGAGTTCTCTTCTTCACTGCTCCTCCTCTCGACAGACCCCACAAAGGCATATCCCACGAAAGTGCTGGTTTAGGACACAGCGCCAAATATCTGGCTGGGAGGAAAGAATGGTTGGCCGACCGGGAGAGGAAGAGAAAAGAGCGCGACGAGCAGATCGGGAGTAACTCAAACAAGAAACTCGAAAGGGATGCAGCAGATGCGCGTCAAGCAAAAATAGAGATTGTTGCGCAGGCCAGTGATGCTATGGCCAAGTGGTTGGAACAATACAACGAGGATACCCAGAAGTGGAAAGAAAAGGCAGGGCTTGAAGGCTGGCGTGAGGTTAAGCCATCCAATGAAGAAAACAGCACTGTTTGAGACGATGAGTGAGCAGCAGTTGGGAAGCAAACACGAATTAAAGGCGCCCAGGTATCCTTTTCAAGATCAAGAGGGCGAAAACTAGGTTAACTTTCTATGCGTTAGAATTGGAGTAATGGCTAAATTCACCCAATAATATCTTGCAACGATTCTGAGACGAGTAGTAGTATTATTAGATTGTACTGATTGATTGACGAGGCGCCCTCTTCATGTGCATCTGTACCACCGACAGACTTCCCGGCTCCTTAACGACATTGACCCTACGTCGGCATGCCAATTAGCTGTTGGCAGGCTGTGTGGTCAGAGCTCTTTCGTCACAGTTGGTCATGAGTCGGTCGTATGAATGTTTCACATTTGTCGTCTATCATGAGTCGCGGGACGTTGCCCACACAAAGCAGGACGAATAGAATCACTGCTATTGGGGTTGGGAATGCGCTACGCAGCTTGTAAATCTTGATCAGAAAGGTGATGACAAGTCCCTGATAAAAGTTATGTTGGTAGCTACTAGAGACGGTCGATGCTGAAGAACTGACTGCTCGGCTAAGCCGTCGGGCATCAGGTAATTGAAATGGTTGATTCAGGCCAATCAGCAGCTGACGGAACTAATGGAAACCTCCTGTTGTGCCGGACATGTACCTCCTGGGTTATTTATGGCTGCGCTACACCGTCTTGGGAACCTCGGTGTACCTCGACGCTAACGCATACCTTGGACTGCCCGGCTTTTTTTCTGCTTCCCCCAAACTTGCCGAGAGGAACTTGTTTGTGAGTGGAACATCGCGAATCATTGTCCGAGCTTGTCTCATTCGTGTGTGGTTTCGTTTTTCCCTCCTGACCTCCATTGCCTTCTAAATATCTCTTCCAACTCAGCAACAACAACCCGCGATCATCCCCGTCGCATCCTCTCCCCTCTCCTCTCCTCCGGTCCTCGACAATCCCTCTCACAGTCCTTCAAAATGCTCTCAAGAAGTATAGCCACCGCCGCCCGCATGGTGCCCGCCACCAGGGCGCTGAGGCCCCGTTCGCACCCTCTCGTCATGCTTCCCTCCATGATGCAGACCGTTCGCACCTACGCCGATTCCGTCATCAAGGTTCCTCAGATGGCTGAGTCCATTTCCGAGGGTACTCTCAAGCAGTTTTCCAAGAGCATTGGCGATTATGTCGAGCAGGATGAGGAGATCGCTACCATCGAGACCGACAAGGTATGCATGCCGTCATAGCAATATTGAAAACTGTCACCAGGACAGGACAGGACAGGACAGCCTTACTAAAACATCGTCACCAGATTGACGTTGCTGTCAACGCCACCGAGTCTGGCACCATCAAGGAGTTCCTCGTTGCCGAGGAGGACACAGTTACTGTCGGACAAGACCTTGTTCGAATTGAGCTTGGAGGCGCGCCATCCGGTGACAAGAAGGAGGCCCCCAAGGAAGAGTCCAAGGAGCAGCCCCAGAAGTCCGAGTCTGAATCAAAATCCGAATCAAAACCTGAGCCCAAGCAGGAATCCGCTCCTGAGCCTAAGAAGGAGTCTGCTCCTGCTCCCAGCAAGCCCGAGCCTACCCGACAGGCCGAGAAGAAGGACTCCAAGCCACAGTCTACCGCTTCTAGCGGTCCCTCTATGGGTAACCGAGAAGAGCGCCGTGTAAGTTGCTACATGCCATGATGTATAGATAGTTTTGAGCCCAATCCTCGGGTACTGACTGTCTTTCAGGTCAAGATGAACCGTATGCGCCTTCGCATTGCCGAGCGTCTCAAGCAGTCCCAAAACACGGCTGCTTCCCTGACTACTTTCAACGAGGTCGACATGTCCAACATCATGGAGTTCCGCAAGCTCTACAAGGAGGACGTTCTTAAGAAGACTGGCGTCAAGCTTGGTTTCATGAGTGCTTTCTCTCGAGCCTGCGTTCTTGCTATGCGCGATCTCCCCGCCGTCAACGCCTCCATTGAGGGACCCAACGGCGGTGACACCATCGTCTACCGCGACTACGTCGATATCAGCGTGGCTGTCGCCACCGAGAAGGGCCTCGTTACCCCTGTCGTACGAAATGTCGAGTCTATGGACATGATTGGCATTGAGCAATCGATTGCCGATATGGGCAAGAAGGTTGGTCGCAATTCTGGCACGCTCACAAGTAGACTGGTGACTGACCATGTGTTCACAGGCTCGTGACAACAAGCTTACTATCGAGGATATGGCTGGAGGCACCTTCACCATCAGCAACGGCGGTGTTTTCGGGTCTCTCATGGGCACTCCCATCATCAACCTCCCCCAGAGCGCTGTCCTTGGCCTCCACGCCATCAAGGAGCGCCCCGTTGCTGTTAACGGCAAGATCGAGATTCGACCCATGATGTACCTTGCTCTTACTTATGACCACCGTCTGCTGGACGGCCGGGAGGCTGTGCAATTCCTTGTCAAGGTGAAGGAGTACATTGAGGATCCCCGAAGGATGCTCCTGTAAAAGACATTACTAAATGTCAAGCTACTTAATACCCTATAGCATGTAGTCAATAGTCTTGTCGAAGAAATTCGAGGCGCCTGGACTATCATCTATTGTATACTAGACAAAGATAAAGTATGGAGCGTGCACGTTCTCTTGCCAATGTTGACAAACATGGATTTCATCATAGTGATATATCCTCATTGCTTCTGTGTGGAGAACTTAGCCTTACGAAATTGAAGCGTGCCTTGTTTTGGCTTAGTCTTTTCTTTCGTGAATCATCCGCAAGATCTAGTCAGTAGTTATCCTGTGACTTGTCAAGGACCTTATGACCCAGCTTTCTTTGTAGTTGTTTGTTTTATTACGCTCGAATCAGAGCGACTGAGAACATGTCGGTCCCCGTGAGCGCCCTTTTTGTTATCGACATCCAGAAAGATTTGGCATCCGATGACAAGACTGAGATCCCGCACGCTGAGCGCATACGCGATGCCGGAGAACAAATACTTGAGGTTGCCAGAGGTATCGCTGCCGACCCGAAACCCATCATAGTTTTTGTTCAGCATGAAGAATCACCCGAGAGTGGTCTTCTCGTAAAGGGTAGCAAACCATGGGAGTTGGTCTTCGAAAATGACCTAAACAATCCAAGAGAATTACTTGTGTCAAAGAATCAACGTGAGATTGCTGCATACTCATTCATAGTTCATTGCTAATTGTACACAGGAGACACTTTCAAGTCAAATCCAGATCTAGTTGGTCTTCTCAGGTCGAAGGGCATTCAACACATTGTTGCATTTGGCATACAGAGTGAGTGCTGTGTGCTGGAAACTTGCAAGGGCGCTCTGGAAGCTGGTTTTCGAGTCACGCTGCTTCAGGGTGCTCACTCTACTTACAACACCGAGAACAAACAAGCCGTTCAAATCGAGCAAGATGTTGAAAATGAACTCAAGGCTCTAGGTGCTTCAGTGACTCCATGGCAAACTGCTATCGGTCAGTGGGCCAACACTGGAGTCTTGGGCTGAGACCGCATATACAACAAAAAGAGTGTTATTTCTATGATGGCTCTCTGTCAACTGTTCATATGTTGCAGTTTCCAATACGGAATGGCTTGAACTGAAGAAAAGGCTCGGTCGTTGCAACAATATAAAAGAAATGCCAATCCAAGCTATGTTTGTAGCCCTTTCCGATTGCGACGTGGTGAGAGAGAGTGTGTTGATATGGCATTTGCCGCTCGAGTCCAGTTATATTACGGTGCCATGAATGAATTCGAGGATGATTATATGTCATCTCGAGGGAAGTTCTCACAAAAAGAAAAGCCATATCCGGCGAACATCGGGGGCCATGGTGCTGATACTGGCCGTGTCTAAACACACTTGCCAGCCGTTTCGACCATGGCATTTGAAGAGTAAAAGCTTGTTTGCTCATGTTGCCAGATTCTCAGCGCAGTGATTAATGCCATGAGCCTCCATCCGCAACCGGCAGCAGCGTAGCTTCAGACAAAGCTGTTGCAATTACATCATTCAAGCGGCTGGTGAGCCTTACCAAACCATTCAAGATGATATTCGTCGATGTTGAAGCTCGATACTGTCCCGCAGAGCGATGGAGGCTCATGGCATTAAT
>JAAOAR010000534.1:0-21569 GCA_013395995.1 Fusarium pseudoanthophilum | reverse complement strand
GCTATAGATATTATATATATATTAATACCTTAGTAATAAGTACTTTTAATTCTTATAAATAACTATTTCCTTTAAGTTAGGGATAATATTATATAATTCTAATTAGCTAATATAGCTTATTAATAGCTATACTAAAAGGTCTGCCACGACCTCAGATAGAGGAAGTGGCCTGTAACAATAGCTATATCACAACAAGTGCCCCCCTATTACAGAAGGAGACTACTGTCCCCAGTGGCCTGATTTAGCGGACCTTCTAGCGCATAAGGCGCTGTGGCCGGCTCTGTGGCAGGCTTCAGCCAATCAGAAGCACGTAAATTGCACAACCTTTTAAGGCCGCACCATGCTACAGCACGTGACGGTGGGTGCCGCACCTAGCTGGCCGAACTAACGTGCCTAATCGGGAATTGAACACCGTAGCGAGCCACTTAAATGCCAAAATGCTGCAGCAGGATTCGAACCCGCGACTTACAGCAATTGCTACTATCTGTTACATGATTCTGATTGGCTAATATAGCTTGTTGACAGCTATACTAAAAGGTCTGCCACGACCTCGGTTAGAGGAAGTAGCCTGTAATAACAGCTATATTATAATAGATAATCTTACTATAAAAATTACAGGGTTATATAGCAGCTTTATTATATATTTTATAAATATATACTTAAAGGCTTTTAAGCTAGTTAAATAATTTACTATATTAATTATAAGTAAAGTTTTTCTTACTTTAGTATTTATAAATTAATAATACTTTAAGGTCTTAATCCTTTTATATAAAAAACTATAATTTAGCTTATTATAGTTCTAGCCTTAAGTCTAGTTATATATATTTCTCTTATAATATAATAATATTAGTTTAGTAAAAAACTACTTTTTATAAAAAACTAGGTAGTAAGCCTAGGGCCTACAGTCTAATAATACCTAGTACTTATTATTAATCTATTATTACTTAAGATTAACAGCAGGAACCTCTCAGGGTTTCATAGCCTTCTACAATATGCTAGTGCCTGTAGTGGCAACGCAAGAGGCCAGCTCTGATAGAACTCTATAGACACTCCCTACATGGGCGCCAAAATGTCACAGATTAATGAACTTTTTCTCTTCGCAGCTTTTGTCAGGCGGCACTATTTTCTCCCGACTACCCGCAGCCTGCTCAGCTTGCAGGCAAGCAGGGCAAGAATCACTCATTTCGCAACCTATGCGCACAACTCGTCTTCTCCTCTTGTCACGAAGGCCTCGCGGATGATGACACTGTCGATGAGAGTGCCAAATCAGAGGCCGAGCTCTCCATTCAAGACACAACAGACCCCACGACCTGCAAGCATTCATCAGGGGGAAGAAAATACCAAATCTTGATATAGGGTGTCGAATAGACTTAGCAAAGAGTCCCCTAAACTTAGGCTAAATTCACCTAATATTTTTATCGCTTAGGGTCAAGGTCCTGAGTTTTCTTTCCTCCCCCCAGGGATTCTATAACCAAGCCTCTTAAGCCTCGGTCAAACCAGCCGCGCCAGCTACCAGACACCTGCCTCAGATACTAAAGTTACCATGACTTTTAATAGATCAAACTTCTATTGATTGACTACATGAAGCCTCGCCAAATCACTCCGGACGGTCACACTGAGTTCATAATAGCCACGAGATATACTATATCACTTATTCATAGTTAGCTACCAGGCAAGTATCTACTTTTCTAACACTCCTTCTACAAGATCCTAAGTAAATAGCCTTCTTTACAGGCTCAGAACTCAAACGCAAATACTGCGTAACATACTTCAGTATCTTCTTGGCAATTCGTTCCAGGGAAGTGCCGTCATAGGAGCCAGAATTACGGGCATAGATGCGATAACCCGCGACGATTATTATATTATTGCATTGCAAGTGGCTAGTTCTCATGGAGCACTTCAATCTCATTACCGTTTTTGTCTTAAACCCCTTTCATCTTGCGACGCAGCTCCAAGTCTTCAAAGTCATTCAGCTATTATTCAGATATGAAAGATAATCTCACCCAATACTCATCGGAGCGTCATATGATACGAGCAAGAGAAGACGAAGACGAGAATACCGATCATGATGATGAGACCTTGATGGCATGATGGAACCAGAGCGACGAATGTCCGTGCTGCATTATAGTGAAATTCTACAAAGATGGAAAGCTGGATGTGAGTTTGTGATGTCCATGGGCTCCGGGACTGAAGTGCAGGCCTGGTCGGGCCCTTGTCGTCTGCATTGGTATAGGGCGTCAAGGCCGGGAAGGAAACGTTACTTTTCCGTGTTCAGGTCTGAAGCCTTGGGATTTGTGATACGGCTACTTGGGAAACAAGACTTTCGCACTCAAGCATCCTGAACCGCTGGCTAGCCTACATCCACACTGTTCTGCTTGCAGCGCTGTGAACCGATGAAACGGAACGATCGTAACTGTAGACTGGCAGGATTCCAAAGAATGTACAAAACTTATCCGTCAACGAGCTGTTATCAAAGTCTGACGAGGAGTACTGGCCCCGCTCACAGGCTGCCGAATCCAAAGGAGTCCAAGGAGGCGGCCAAGAGTCCTGGTCATTACAGTAAGTCCTACTTTCGGGCGGGTCCAGGCTATCGGGTACCCTATTCGGGATACCGCATCGTTCCTTGAGAGCGGTTTGCTCACGAACATGGGGACGTCCACTAGCAACAGGTGGCCGTATCATGGTACGATAATAAAGCTCCCAGGAGCCGGAGGTCTAGGTGTGACTTCCTCAATTGCTTTGCCCGAGGGATGGGGGTTGGGGGTTGGGACAAATAGCAGTAAGCGCCTTGGCCTTTCCTGCGAGCTCGCTCGGAACCGATTCCATAAAATAAGTTGTCGGGTGAGGACCAAATGAGTCACAGTGGTTGATGGGCAGACTTTCGCTTTCGACAGCAGAAACTCAACTCACAGCGCTCATCTTAAGAGCTCAGAGTCAGCACAGAAATTAAGTCAATAACTTCCTTCAAGCCGATGCACCCACTTGCCAGTTCATTTCTTATTATTCTGTATATCAATGCGCCAATCGTTAGCAGCAAAGCAAAGTCGATTCACACATCATCAAACTCAGGCTTCCTACAGCTCAGAACTAGCCTATTCGTGTGAATAAGTCTAGTCATCGCCTGAGTATGCATATGACGTCGAAAAGCTGACACGGCATCATCGCTTGACGTGACACTACTTGTAAGGATGTAATTCCTGAATAGATTTATGCCGATTTTCAACGCATGGGACATGGCCTTACCCAAAGAGTCTTTAAACTGTGTAAGACTACTGTCGTCATAGCCGAACACCCCGAGGCTCTCGAATGAATCTTGGTGGGGTCGATCACGCGAATTTGTTGTCGGATATCCCTATGGAGTTTCATTCTCCTTTCCGATCGTAGCTTTTACTTGCGGTGTGTCGGCGGGAATCACGAAAGCCTCGACTTCGAATTTATGTTTTCGCCGCGAACCTCCAACTGCCAATAATGCCAGATGGATAGGGAGTAGAGTCAAGATAATACACCAACATAAATTCTACTGTTTAAGTTGGAACTTGACACGGCAACGGTGAATGGGATTCTGAAGAACCACGGCCAGTTCCAGACATACACAGGATCACAGAACATAAGCCCCCCTCGGGTGCTCTTTTGCTGGTTATTGATAACAGATCCTCTGTTGATAGTCTCCTTCGTGTCGGGAGAGGAAAATCTGTCTCGTCTGACGCTTGCGTATCGGCAATGGGTATAGTATGCTCACATGGTCATCAAGTGTGGCTGAATGCCAGTTTGGGTGGAAGTGCCATAGATTCGCGTCAGCCATCCTGTTTGCAGTCGTCGATGAAGATGATAAGCAAATAAAAGAAAGGTGCGATAAGAAGATAGGAAATATCTGCCCAGAAGGTCAGGAGATGAGAGATGAATCAGGCTTAGGCTCGAGCATTATAACCCCATTACTGGTCACAACCAGTAGCCATAAGGCGAGCGAAGAGTTGAAATCCTGGGCTCGGCCCATTTGGCCTGCGAGGCTGCGATGAATTGTATCCTGGGTAGGAGAGGAACTCATGCCGTTAATCCTATATAATAAAAAGACTTCAATAACTTAGTATAAGCTTAAAATAAGTTTATAATAAGTTGTGAATACCTTTTATTAGTTTATTCTGACCCTATAGTAGATTGACGGGAGAGAGTATTGCCATCACGTTGATCCCTCAGTTATTTTGGCGTGGCTGCCTCTCTCTCGCTCCTACTGGTTCCGATCACTATGCATCGATGTGACTGGCGAATGCATGCTGAACAGGAAAAGGTCCAAGATATTATGGGTACTATGCATTTCCTCGAGTGGCTTGACTAAAGGCTCCTTCTTCTGGGGGTCTTCAGCCTGCAGAGCGTTTTGCTTTATATTGGAAGAAGTGCTTCCGGCATAGCTATCAAAGCCCAGCATCAATGCTTTTTCGGGATAAAGCTGCTTGAATCCCTGTTGGACATTCTTATAGCGCCTCTTCTGCTTAGAGGCAGTCCTAAGAGGGCCGCTGCGTTGCCGAGAAGGGCGCTGTGAGGATGCGGTGAGGCGAGCGACTAGAGAGGATACCGTGAAGCGAATGAGTAAAAGGCTGCCGGATGGTTGTTGAAGCGATGATGAGAAGCTTCCGTAGCATCTCCAGAAGCTGTCCTTTTCCCCATCTCGGTATTGTTCAAGTTCGGAAATCAGGTCGCAATCGGTTGAGAGGAGCTGCAGAAGTCAGTATTGGAAACCTGTCTAGACAGTGGAATTACCTCAGTGTTATTGCCCGCCGTCGCTGAAACAGCAATCCCCTGTCGGCGCGGCTGCTTGGGGGAACTCTCAAAGAGAGGCTCCTTTGCAGGATGCTTGCGGGTCATGTGATTCGTTTGGGGGTTTTCTGGTGTAGGAATAAAGGGCTCGGTCTCTGATCCCTCGCTCTCATTGACTGTGGTCGCGTCTGCGAGGTTTTTGTGAGAGATGGGGAAGAAAAGCTGTCTCTCTTGAAGACGCCTTGGATAAAGTGCTGGCTTCATGCCACGCTAGACCTGCAAAAGCGCAGGCTACCAAGTAAATCTTGATGTCGCCAAATTTATCTTTCCGCTAATTCGGGTCATTGATATGGCGGGTGGCGTGAAACAAAAGATCGTACAAACTGCCAAGGGTACCAAGAGTTCAGTACTCGGGATTTATATCGCCGAGTCAGATGTTGACATTTTCACTGAGGAGACGATAGATGCTAGCAGCGACATTTGCAATCTTCTCGGAAAGTGCCGCTTCCGAGGGATGGATGCTTTTCCGGTATCCACGAATATCGCTTCGGTGCTGCACTCGAAACTAGTGTTATTTGCTTTCTCGAAAATTTTAGATGAAGAAAATAGAGGCATGAAGGGATGGCGAGGAGCCGAGCGCATGAGTAGTGAATGGAGTGATTCCTGCATTGTAAACTGAGAGAGCTGAGAAAACTGAGAAAACTGAGAAAACTCCGAGATTTCCAAAAGAAGAGAGCTGTCGCTAGTTCACAGCCGCAAAGAGAAAAGGCCCACGATCTGTGCTCTAGTGTGCGATGCGTAGATGAGGGAAGGAAGGAGGGTGGTTCACTGAGATTACATTGGTTATCTAGATCAGCTGTCGTCTTGAGCTGCCCGTTCAGCCTCATTCCTTTCTCTCCACATAGCAGCCCTATCGGCTTGTCGTTCAGCACCCGCCCAAGTCCTCCCTTGTAGGTGTTTCAAACATAGCTGTTTACCGTCATCAGGGTAGTAAAGCCAAGTAGCCCATTTCGTCCACTGCTTGTCGTCAGCAAATACTTTCACATGGCAGCAACTCCCGATGTTCGCCTGGCATAGGCTGAAAACACACTTACCAGGCCTTCCTTCATCTGAGCGCGAGCTCTTTGTCCGATCTTGTCCTCAATAAAGTCTCCTCGGAGCATAGCCAACCGTGATGGAAACACTCTCTCGAGATAATGTGCTGTTGATGCAAGATGAGGTTTGTCATGCCAGAAGTATATCGGTGTCAATGGTATCTTGACACCAGGATGTGTCGGATCTTCGTATTTTTGTGTAAGGGATGATGATAGCTCTCGCAAGACTGGATGTTGTTCGGATATGGCATGTGAGAGCATACGAATAGCAGCTAAGCATATATACTTGATGGGAGTTTCTGGGTGCGAATCGTGTGCTTTCATGATTTGTACAAGAGGTGCCACGGGGAAGTCTGCAACCAAAGCCCAATCATGTTGCTGCACCCAGACGAAAGGAGTTTGAGTTACTCTCAAAGCTGATCTGACCGCAAGACCGAACCCTAGTCGTCTTAACGGCTCTATAAAGGTGACTTTCTTGTCGCTGGTTTGCGATATCGTGTAGTCAACGGTGTTCTGGGGGTTAGGACTACCATACTCGGCCGTGGCACTCCTTTGGGTGAACTCAGCACTGACATGGCGATATTTCGTGAGTATCAGCTCCTTGATATTCTTCTTGTATTCGTCAAAATCTGCTGCCTGCTGGGGCGTGACTTGTCCTTTCTTCAATCGCGCTGTAGGTACTATTTGATCAAAAGTGTCGAAAACGAAAATAACATCACATAACGTCAGAGCATGACAATGCTCTTCAAATGACTTGAGGACCGCTGAGACAAGCTCCGTCGAAGGCGCGGAGGGAGTTGGGGAAGTTGTGATTATGACGGTAACCAATTTTGGCACAGTCGTGTCTGCTGTAAAGATGTCAATTGGACTGGGCATCAGCAAGCATTTACCCTGTATGCGACAAATGTTGGGCTGTGTTTGAGATCTGAGTCACGATAATCGATGGCGGTGAGATTGGGCTTGGATGTGATGGGACGGGCCGCTTGGCTTCTGACATGGAAAATTTTGCGTGTCGCACCATAACGCGATAGTTAAGTCTACGGGTAATCAAGAGCAAGTCATCACACTCCTACAACGGTCGCAAGCATAAGCTGTCAGCAATTGAGTGCGACATAATTTGAACCAACCTTCTCATAACACTCAAAAGAAGAAGAATAACAGTTAATGCAAAGGTTGAGCACTGTCGTTGCTGTCTCGACGCGCGTCCAGATAACACTGTGTAACATTGACGTGCAGAAGTGAGTGCAACCTCAAATCGCATGCATCACCAGCCAAGAAACCCCAAGACCAAAAGTCAACGGCTGAACTAGACTCGTTTAACAAATAGCAAAACACTAAAGCAAGTCATTGAAGCGTTTCATCTCGAATTTCTTGCTTTAACGAAGTGATGGGCGCCCGTCAATCTGGGAATACCGGGTTTTCGAGACCCAGCCACGCCCGATGATCCCTGGAAGCCAAGGGATGCATCTAGCCGCTGTGTCAGTACGTGGATCAATTACGAGTACAGAAGAACACTCTGTTGCAGGTGACTTCAACGTGTACTCGATTGATAGATACGAAGCGATGCATGTCGCTGCAGGTTTCTTTGTAAAAATAGAAAGGCACTGTCTTAACTAGGTGTGCTATGCAGTCTGAAGAGGAAAGAAAACTCAAGGCGTTGAGTCTAAGCGACAAAAGAAATTGGGAAGGTCTAGTATAAATTTAGGCTATCTTTGCCGAGTTTATTTTGACACCTTCTCTTCAAGGTCCGACGAAGGCAGTGGCTGGTGTTGTCTTTCAGTGGGTCACTCCCCTGAAGCTAAGAAAACTCCCCAACCTCAAGAAATTTAATCCTTGGCTGTACCAAAGCAACCCAAGCCGAACCACCAACCTCGCGATTTCCAGCCTTCGCCTTTCCAGACCTCACTAAAACATGAATCAGTTCCTGACACTGTCGGTGTAGATTCTCATTCCTTTCACTCTCTACCCGCTATTTTCATGTCTTGTTCGTAAGACATTCTCATTCCAATTCTTTTGTTCTTTGTCTTCTTTCACCGCATTTCACCCCCCGCATGATGGCTACCATGGCGGCTCCCCATCAGCCAAGATACAACCTGGAAGACCCGGGTTATCCAGTTGAGCCTCGCACTGCTCGCGACGCCCGCGAGGCAGCTCGTGCTGCGCGAAATGGCCAGAGTCCGAGATACAGACGCACTCAATCGCCCGAGCAACTCGATGACTTCCGCCCTCAGAGTGAAGAGTTCGACATGCGGTCGCCCACCTCTGACGTGGCACTCCAAGACGCTATGCTCGCACAAGCACAACAGCAGCAGCAGGTGAGTTTTTCACGCTAGAGAACACTGTTTTTCTGCAACATCTTTTCTCCGCGCCAGAGCCTCGTAATTAACCTTTTCCTTTTAGCGTGTCGTTCCGGTTGGTCAGGTTTCCCGTAATGCTGGGCAGCGAAGACAACCGCCGCCTGGTCAAGGTCCAAACAACAACGCTCCCAGAGGTCCAGGTCCAGGTCCAGGTCCTCAGCAACCAATGCCTCCAACTTACCCTGGCGGAATGGACGGAGGTCCTCAGCAGCAGCAGCCCAATGGTCCTAGACAAGATGGTCGTTACAGACGACAATCGCGCCGCGCTTCGGAGTCTGAACCCCGACCTCATGGAGAGTCACCTCCCCGAAATGGACCACACACCCAGCAGAGCCGTGTTTCTCAATCCATGGCCTCAGAACAGCATCAGCAGCGTCGCGCACCTTCACCAGACCGTCTAGCAGTCCCTGGCAATGACATCAACCGTCTCAACAGCCCCTCCATCCAAAAGAGCGTTCTTCTTCCCCTTGAGCAGAAGATCCACGAGTATGATCATCTCATGGGTGAAGCTCAAGCCCAAATGAACCAACTCGACGATGAGATCCGCGCCCTTCAGGAACGACGTCGCCAAGCCGAAGACCGCTTCATCGAAGCCAAGTCCAAGCACGACGATTACTCACGTCAACACGATCAGGTGGGCAAAGCTCTCCGCGGGGAGCTGGTGCAGCAGGCCCCACCACCCGCAGTCCGTCAGCCCGTTCAGCGCATGGAGAGCATCGACAGTTTCGAGCATCGACCCGTCAGCGCGCAGAGCTCTTTTCATCAGAAGCCTAAGAAGGGGGGCTTGCGGATGAGCTTGTTCAATCGAAGCAATTGACTAGACAAGGGTTGCTTATGAAGTTATGCGTTAATGACTGGGATATTGCTGGATATGGGAAAATGACTTGATTTGTTTAGTTTTTCGAAACTTCTTCGTCGTCCGCGAAAAAGGACTTTTAGCTTATTTGTTTAATATGCTTGGATGTACATAGATTGAGATTGAGGAGGTAATTTCGCGCATGAGCATTCGATACATCAAAAGATCTTGCTTTCCAAAGACTTAATGGTTAGTTATTTTTTGAATCTCAACGATGACGTCAGTGAAGCTTCAGTCGTGATCTTGCCTGAGTGATTATTTTCTGCACAAAAACACTGCTCCCATCCTTGGAATATTCAACGAAACGCCAACGTTCATCCATGAGCAGTGACAAAATTGCACTCCAGCTACTTTTCACGCCCAGTCTTACTGTGAAGCCTGCGACTCCTGTCGCCTTCTGTTCAAATCCCAACGCTGACTTGTTCATCGCCTACATGCTCATAAGTCAATGTCTTAAACTCAGGTTATTTCTCACTCAAAGCTCAACCTCATTCTTCAGTCTCTTGGGTCCTGCATCACAAAGCAGGGCCATGTGTCCGATGAAAACGCGGTACTCATCAAGCTCATCATATTGAGCCGCGATAAGCTCAGCCTTCCCATGCGTGATGTCGTTTGAAAAGAATCGAGGCCTGATTCTCAATTAAGTAGCCTTGAACAAGATTTTTAGTCCAAAGTTATGATTTTCGGCTCAGCGGCTTACAAAAATGAGTTCCTCTTCGAGCATTTCATGTATGAATCTTCCAATGACGTCAACAGCCTTCGACCTCAAAACTGTCCAGGCTAATGTTCTGATTCTCGTTTAGTTACCTTGTAAACTCTATTTAGAATACCCTTGTCTCTATTCTGGGAATGAGATGTAGATTCACAGTCGAAGAGGAATGAACTGATCTTGCAAGACATGGTAGTCTTGCGAGCAAGACAGCCACCCTACACCAATTTGGGCTTCCAACCAGACGTTCCGGTTCCACGTGCTAATGGCCTCGCGCCGTCTCAACACGACCAAACGTTCGCCCCATAAGGCTGTAATTTCCTGTGCTTGGTGGGAAACAATCACAATAGAGTAATGTGTTAAGGAATTCAAAGTTTCGGGATCTGCAATCGCAATCTTTTTTCAGCGTAGCCATCACGTGTAGTCTGCCCTACGGATTCCAAATGAAAACGATGACGAGCGCTAAAGAAGTCGGCGGGGCACTTGAGCGGAACGCGTCTTAATTGCGGTCGATCTGCCGCATTGACTTGTTATCAAGAACCTTTTCAATCAGACTCACCTAAGGTAGTCAACAAAAGTACCTTTGACGTGTCAGTTCACGACTCATACATTCTAAGACATCATGAATTCACATGAAGATAACTGCTCCTGAAGAAAATGGGGCGCAGAACCCTCTCCTCTGATTCCGAACAATCCCTGCAAATTTCGGAATGTGGAGCAATTTGCTTGCCGGGGAGCTGCAATGAAGAATCCGGGGACTCGGTAGCCCCTGAAATGGTCGCGGGTCTTTGCAAATCCGGAGATCATGAACAAAGAAAGGAGAGGCTTTTGAGTTTGGTGAACCCGGTTACATTGTCTCAACAAGGTAAGTCATTCATGAACCCTTTCTTTCTGACTCTGCAGATGCTGAGTCGACTCAATAGAGCTGACACTGATCGTCGTTGATTGGTCTCTTCGGGAAGCGGGATCCCCTTCCCGAGAGAACGGTTTAACATCACCAACCGATAAACATTCCTCTTCTCAGCAAAGAAACTTCAGGCGTTATCTGAAACGCACGACTCACTGCCACGTTTTGACACAAGATGATGATCCTGCTTATCAAGTTTGACAAAGACTTTTAAACTGATCTCCAGTGAGGAAATGACTCGAGTCGGCAGCTGAGAGGCCCAATTCTACACCAAATCCTTGGCGCGTGTCGATCGTCTTCTAGCGTAGAATACTACTGCAAGCCTCATCCGCATCTAATTCCCATGACATCCCCTCCTGGGCGCGGACTTGTGCCTGTGCTTCTTATCACCGGAACGATGCTGCAAGATAGAGTTATGATTGGCGATGATTCCTCGGAGGGACGGACTTGACCCATGCAAGTGGCTACGTGCTTTCCAGGCATTAGCTGGCATTAAAGGCTCTCCATCCCCCTGAGTCGTGACCCCTATGCAGGCGTTTGTTTTTCGTATCGCTTTTTGTTTCTGTAGCCATGGGCGGTGCTACCTCCTTCGCCGCCGAGGCATTTACACTGCTCTCTATCGGCATTTCGGTCATCGGGCTGCGAACGTTTGCGAGGATACGACAGGTCGGCGTGAGGAACTTTGAGGCTGACGATTACCTTATGCTCGTGGCGATTATTCCGTATACGATCGAGACGGCGCTTGCCTATACTGTTGGAGCAAAGTTTCACGGGCTGACAAATAGCGGAATGACGGATGAGGAGCGCAAGGCTCTGTCTCCAGACATGGAAGAATTCGGATGGAGGTATGACATGTGGCGCTGCAGCAGAAATGGGTAATAACTAAGCTTGACAGGGTTGGGGGATCCAAGATCCAGATCGCTGGCTGGATTATGTACTCGACGGTCCTTTGGGTTATCAAGAGTGCGCTATGCGCCTTTTACTTTCGACTCACGGTAAGTTCAACACGGCATAAAGTCTGAATGACAGGGCTAAGGTCGTCAGGCTGGTCTCACCGGTTACAAAACTCGAATCTACATCGGCTTCGGCTTCATCGCTTCTACCTACGTCGCCATTGTCTGTTGCATTCTATTCAGCTGCCATCCATTCAACCGCTTTTGGCAGATTTACCCCGACCCAGGCAGTACGTAGAAACATAACTGGATTGAGAGGCAGACAAAATACTAATCTTTGGTAGACTTCTGCCACCCCGCGCTGTCCAAGCTCTACATCTTCATTATCGTCAGCCTCAACATCCTGACTGACATTTACTTGCTCGCGATCCCCATTCCGATGCTTTGGGGCGCCCGAATTCCCAAAGTGAAGAAGTACGGATTACTTGTGCTCTTCTCTGGGGCCGTATTTGTGATGGTTGCTGGCTTGCTACGATGTATCCTCATCCTCAAGGTATGCGACTTTCCACCCACGGAGGTTATGATGAGGAGTACTGACATCGCCAGAACCCCAAGACGGGACCCGAAGAGGGAGCTAGTTGGGCTGTACGAGAGTCCTTCGTTGCCGTCGTGACAGCTAATCTTCCCAGTACATGGGGATGGATGCGCCAAAAGCTCAAACCCATCTTCGGTTCACTTCTCTCGTCCAACAACGTCAGCTCAAAGTACAAAGGCGGTCCCGAACCTGGAAGTATAATGCTTGCCGACGGAAATGGATCAAACTGGAAGAGGAGTAATGGAAGGTCTATCAGATCAACGACGGGACTTGGAAGCGTGAATGATAGGAATGTCTACATTCACGGAGGAGGCGGCGAGGCTAGTTCGGACGAGATAATCCCATCTATGCCTGGAATTACCAAGGAAGTTGAGTTTACGGTTGAGGAGTCGGATGCAAGAAAATGATGATCGATGCGATGGTGTTTGGTTTAGATATGTTATATACCCAGTCATGAGATGACTTAATATGCAATAGATAAGACATACGTTTCAATTCCAGTTAAGACTTGCGACCGAGAGCTCAAATCAGCAGAGAAAACTTGGTTTCAATTATCTCTTGGATAATATAACAGGAAACTGCCTAGGTATCTGAACTAATACCTCGTAGGATGGGCGCAGGCCCTCGGCCAGTCCTGGTGCGATTTCTTACTTGAAAACATGAGTTTGCAACTGCTTGCCATTCTCATCATACCTCTTCGGAATGACGTTCAAAATGCCATCAACGTCTCTCGGCTCATAGTCCAACATTGACGCAGCCAAGACCATGATGTCCATTCCAAAATTCTCCTTGATCCAATGCGCAAACATGTCCATTCCAGCGACAGCACCGGCCGCAGTCCAAGTGTTTCCATCGATAATCCATTTCTTCTCATCAGTCCACTTGACATCCGGAAATTGCAGTCTGAGAGGCTGGACAGCACCGTGGTTGACTGTTGCATTCTTTCCGTCAAGACAGCCCGCTGCCGCCGCAACGATAGCTCCAGTGCAAGTCGTGAAGAGAAGCTTTCCAGCTGCAACGTGCTTCTGGATAAACTCGGCGTACTTGGGATGAAGCTCGAAGTTCGCTGGATCCGGTCCCCCGAGCAGCAAACAGTCGATTTCGGGGCATTCATCAACGGTTGTAGTCGGAACAATCGGAATGTTGCTTGTTTGAAGAAAAAGGGTTTCGCGAGTGATGCCGATGTGGTGAAAGACAAACTCTGGGGCGCGAGAGATGGTATCTAGCTCGATCTTCATAAAGCCAGATAAACTCTGGAGGTATTCCTTGGAGGCAGAGTGGAGGAGGTCGGTTGGGCCCAAGACATCTATGGCTTGATAGTCGTAGACAAGTGCACCTACGTGAATGGGAGCCATCTTGCCAGATTAGGTGGAATGAATGTAGAGTGATGACGGATGTTGATGGTGTCATCCGAAGCCAACAGATGTGATCCTACGAGCCTTTTATAGTGGCAGCACGTCATTGTGTAGTACGGTAAAAGTTTGAGATGTAATCCATAAGTTCCGATGGCTGTCGCATCAAGTTCGACCGGTTTGCGATATATCCGAGCTGGAGTGGAAGTAAGAGGACCACGGTGGAGATTTGACCAGGGGCGTATCCAACAGGAATACAGCCACTCAATTAGATTCAAAGAGGATGGCCTATTCAAGTATGGTCTATTGAGATACCTCCATGGCGCGTCGGAGCGAAAATGAAAGGTCGAGATGTACCAACATTGCAGGCAATGAATGCGTGACAGGTTCCGACACGCATTCGGATGTAGGAAAAAGCCCATGTCATTAAACACCATATCTATCAAACAAACATCCCAATACCCAAACAAGTTAGAAATCAAAACATGCCCATTCTATTTATCCGTGATCGTTCATTTGTGCGTTATAGAAATGTGCTCCTCATGTTGTTGTGGATGACATCTGTTGCAACAGTGCTTGTGCATCTGGGACTACCCCGAGTGCGGCCATTTTGGCCTCTGCGGTACGCAATTGAATTTCAGCATTGCTCAAGTTTTCGAGTGACCTTTTCCATTCTCGAACGCTTTCGAAATACGCCTGTTCCGCGTAGAATTGTTCTGGAGTGCGATGCGGAGCTGCACGTGCTTGGATATATTGGTGGGTTTGAGGTACAGGGCCTGGTGCCGCGACTCTTGGTGCTTCAGGAGGGTCATATGTCACTCTGTATGGCGCCGGGGCCGGGACTGGGGCCGGGGCTGGTGCTTGGGCTGGTGCTGGTGCTAGCACTGGCGCTGGCGCGGTGTTGCATGAGTATGGCATGGCGTAAGGAGTGCTTGCTGGCGTAGGCCGAGTTTCCGGCAAAAAGGCCGTCGTGTATGAACTTGGTGGAGCTTGCTATGGAATCGCAGCACGTTGGAGTCTCCGTTGTTCTAAAGCCGGAATAATTAGCCCAAGAATGACAATGTATAAAAGGTGTCTTACGATACTCGTCCATGGTCTCTTCGATCCTTTTGCGGCATGGTTCCTTCAGCATGGGATTATCTTGTAGCATCCCTGTGCACGTCGTGGCTGGCAACGACAAGTCGCTCATGTTACTTGGGAACTGAGCCATGATTCAAAGTAGGCGATAGTGATGATGCTGGGAGGAGAAGAAAGTAACGAGTGTAGATAGCTGTATTCATACATGGCGCTCACAAAGATGACAGCTCATCGCCGTCCCTTTCATACAAGTGTTCCATTTTCCTGGAATGAACAAAAAAAGTAACATTAAAGACTCATTCAGTAGCCTTTCTGATGCATTCGCCGAAAAAAGATGAAGAGAACGGCTGCCCTTGCATTCTTTCAGAAGTTGGAGTAAGGATAATCACGTTAAAGCTCCTGTTACGCATCGCCCAAGCTCTTGACCCAACTTGTACCTACTTTATCCCACATCTCTTCTCGACAGTAGCGTTCACCAATCTTTCCTTCTTGACATCCCAGCAGATCGCTTCTCTACCCCATGGGTCAGATCTTGTGTCATAACGCCCCCATCTTGTCCATATAATTCCATGATTCTCCTGTTCTTCATTGCGTCGCTCTGCGGCGTCACACCTCTCACTCCGTGATTTCCATAAGTTTGTGATGCTTGCCACTTCGGTCTTGAACCATTCGGCCATCAGTTCCATGTCGATTAACAAACCCTCGATGGGAGGGAAGTGCAGGAGGAAGTCAGCTGTAACAAAGCCTCCAAGGATATCTTCCGCAAGTTTGTGTTGTCTTCGGTCGATTTCTCGTACAAGTAGTGCCCCGCGTGACGCGCGACGACTCATGTCGCGGAGGCGAACAGCAGCGATGTCGCTCAGAAATGGCGCGACGTATCGCAGACGGTTGACAGCCTGAACCTGTTGTCCCCAGGGTATGTCGACGTGATAATCCGCACTGAGGACTTGGGTGATTCTTTGATTAATTTCGTCCGTAGCCTGGCAGGCCTGATCCAAGACATCACTATATTCCACTATTCCCCAAAGGGATCTGAGTTTGTTGAGTCTCTTCTGGCCCAAGTCTAGGTCATCACGATGGAAAGCGTTTTCAGTGAGGCGCTTTGCTGTGTCATTGTTGGCTTGGCTCAAACCCCATTGCCTGGGAGTAGGATGTTTAGAAGGGCGGCACACCGTCGTAGAACTTGAAGTAGCTCGTTTTGGATTTGAAGTTGGATTGGAGTTGTGAGACGAGATTCTCAAGTAGTGCGCGCGAAAGACCTCGTCGAGGTAGTCCTCCGGAACATCATCAGGGATATCAGACAGGTCTTGTGGCTTACCTCGGGTAGGAATGGGGCGCATGTCCCCCAATTCATAGACTAGAGATGGAAACATGCAGTCAAGCCTTTCCTGGTCGGACCCAAAGGAGGCATTGTGTGTGCGCTGGTCTCGTAGCAAAAGGTCAAAGTTGAACCACATAGCAGTGACTTTAGACCAAGCCAAATCTGGGAACCAATAGACAAGCGAGCCCCTGGTGATAGAATGCGTGACAAGGAGGTCACCTATGATATCCTTGAGAAGAATTTCAAACCGACTGAGAGGCGGGTCAGAATTCATGATTATCCTAGGCTCGCGAGGACGGGCTGTCGGCGATGGAGTACCAGTTTCATAAGGAGGCATTCCGAGGATGGTTGAATCGGGTACATCAGATTCAATATAAGCATCCCATGCATCGTCTGGGATTGTCGGAAGGGACTTGTGAGGAGAAACAAAAGAACCGGAGCTTGTTGACCAGCGAAATTGGGTACTAGTCCCTCGAGTGAACTTGAACTGTGGAGGACCATGATTCGCTACTTCCTGAAGGTCATTCAGGGCTGATTGTATAACTCTTTCAAGATCTATGATGAAATGATCCTCGGACACATAAGTCCCGTTTGACGACGTTTCCCATGGCTTGTAGATGGAGATGGGCCCATAGTCAGATATGCCCGTAGAGCCTGAATCAAGTGTAGCTTCAGGATCAGGCAACAGCCCAGGTCGGCCCTTCCAGCGCGTTGGTTCAAGCGCTGCTTCTCCAAAGAGAACCACGCGGCTCAGGGTAATCTCCATGACGGCAATATCGGTGGCCTTTTCATACCAATCAACTGCCCGAAAGGGCTTATAGGGGAAGATTTGGCGGTACAAGTAGGTGAAAATACCAATGTTGAGGACAACGAGGAAACAGTTGAATAAGACTGAGGAGATGGACGTGCCAGTGTTTGGGCGAAGAGAAGTGATGCGGTCATTGTTGGGAGGTTCTCGATCATCACTCAAGACCAAGGAGTCTACTACTTCATCCTCAGACTCTACATCTTCCCTGGTTGCAAGATCCTTGACCGTTGGGTCATCTCGCAAAAATCCCTGGTCGAATTGGTTCTCAGCCAGTGAATCATCTAGTGGAGATATGGGTCTCGGGCGATGTCTCGGCGATTGAATAGAGTCGTGGCTCCGGTCGTTTCCTGTGACCTGCATCTGTGGCTCTCGTGGGAGATGTCTCCGAGCCACTCTAGACATTTCTTGAGTAATGGGAATAAATTCCTGGCCAAACAGCTCCTTTGACTTGTCTCCCTCGGATACTCGACGACGCTTCGTTGGGGGTCGCTGCTGATTTTGACCGAGGTCATTCTCACTCAGCCGCCGGCGCTTAGGCACGGTCAAATATAAGGGACGAGATGACCAAGAATATGGATTTTGATTACTTGAGGAGTGGGATCGGAAAGAAGTTGGAGGACTTGTCCGGGGATCTACTTCAGCCGCGATATTTCGAGTCTCGTTGCGAATATCATTACGGTCATCCCGGGTGATGTGATTGCCTGGTAGATGGCACCGCGGTGAACGAGGAGGTCTATGGTGAAGACGATGTCGCAAAAGAAAGGCCTCTCGGGATTGCCAGGCGCGATATCGACGGCGGCCCCGAACCTTGAGCTTTAGGTGAGGCTGAGACGGTGCCATCTATTCTTGATCCGTGATCGATAAGGCTGATGACAAGTGAATACCAACCCCAGCTGATGACCGAACTGGTTGAAAGGAAGAGATAAGGAGGTTAATGTCTGAAAGAACAAAGAAATTTGTCGCAACCGAACCCCAAACATGATTGGACGTTGGTGGCAATGTTTGTCGCACAATAGCACGTGACAGGTTTGTGTATGTGCTTACAGTGAATTCACAAGAAGTATAGATAAGAGGTGAATTGCGATTGCAAGGAGTGAATACTAATTGGGAATCACGAAGAGGTTAGAAGGGAATTGGCTGTTTGTCTTCACATCAATGTTTGGCACAAATAGCTTAAGTCTGGACTCTGGCAGTCTATGAGTGACAATTGAATAACACATGTACATCTAGGCAAGTGTCAAGAATATGCAGGTACCAGTCGCCAACCCATTGAAGAGAGGGCTTGAGGATAGAGGCTCATGACGTTTCGATGTGTAGGTAATCTCACAACGGCTTTACATGTTTTTAGTCCAAACCTTAACATTAGAGGGAGCAGTCAACTACAGCGAACTCCTCGAGAAGGACTTTCGTTAAAAAGAATGACTCGTGAGAGAAATAGACTCGTGAGAAAGGAAAGGCTGTTTCGTGTATAAAGCTCATGAGATGATTAAGGAAGCCTCTTGGAGAGGAGCGACAAGAATAACTCGTAAGAGGCCAAACTCATTGGAAAGGAGCCCTTGAGGGCGAATTACTCCTGAGAGCGGACTTTCAGATAACATTAAATCATCCCAGCTCATAATAGGGCGGCAGTTTAAAGCGATGTCTTCTCGGAGGAGTCGAGGAACATCTAGTATCGACACAAACTCTTAGAAGTAGCATTCGCCCCATTTCTACTAAGATTTTCATCTTCATATACCCACAAGATGCCCATTCGGTGTTGCCAGTTCCCGTGACATAAATTAAATACCTAGCTACAGGTCAGGGTTGGCTCTCGCCGACGCACGGACAAGTAGCACAGTTTACTCTCAGCCATTGGTGCGTTTGTATAAGAAGCACAACAAGCATATTGAGAATCATTGCCGCCTCCCTATCGACTACGGGGACCTTTTAGGCAACACAGGTGGACTAGGTCCAACTGTGTGTTGTGGTTGCTCATACATGCAATTCTTGGCTTCTGAGAGTAACTGTCCGGCTGTCTCGGATGTCATCCTCATCGTCTAGCATGTTGTTATCTGCCCCAAGGTACCACTAACGTCGGCACTTGTTAAGGGTATGGACAAGTCCACCACACGACGCCATGCAATAAAAATGCAGGGAAGCAAGGCGATGCCTTCAATTCGTCACAGCTCAATGCTATAGTCGAGCCTGTCTCCATCGTCCTG
The DNA here is from genome assembly GCA_013395995.1 of Fusarium pseudoanthophilum. Lineage (NCBI taxonomy): Eukaryota > Fungi > Ascomycota > Sordariomycetes > Hypocreales > Nectriaceae > Fusarium > Fusarium pseudoanthophilum. Next base: position 2,647 of record JAAOAR010000534.1, on the reverse strand, counting down.
CTGGAACGGGTTTAACAGCCCAAGAAATCCCCTCGATCAGCGTGTTTCTCTGCAACCACTATCGTGACAAGCCTGTTCAGAGCTTGGACTAACGGGAGATAGGGAGGTGGGTAGCTACAATCTATTCGCCACTCTTGGTAAGCGTGATCTACGAAATGTCGGGGTAATCGGCACCAAAGTCAACAATTGCAATGTATATGCCACAAAGGGAAGGAAAATGGGCAATTTGATAAGATAGTGTAGCTTCGCTCTATCAGAAGATGATAAAGTCTTGGACAAGGACATGGATCATAGTTATGACGACAATGGAAGAAAATGAAGATAGTCGAATTGATAGGTGCCAGATGATGGATACTAGGATCAACAAGAGGATTACCTCGTACAATGTCGAGAAGCATAAGTAGTTCACCGAAGTCCTCAAACCGTGAATGTTGGTTGTGCTTCTGTAGCTTCTTATCCTCTCGTCTTCCTTAATCACCCCGAGTTTTCGTGACTATCAAAATGCGACACTCAACATCTCAACTCCTCTCTCTAACACTGGGCCTTCTACTGGGCTCAAGCGAAGCAGCATCAAAACCACGGAAAGAAACCTGCACCAAAGCCAAGGTTGCAATTCTGGGTGCTGGTGTAGCTGGTATCACTGCTGCCCAAACCTTGCACAATGCGTCCATCCACCATCTCATCATCCTCGAACACAATGACTACGTAGGGGGCCGCATGAAACATACCACTTTCGGAAAATCCTCCGACGGTACACCTTTCACCGTCGAGCTCGGTGCGAACTGGATCGAAGGTCTCCAGAATACTTCGGGCGAGATTAATCCGATTTGGCGTATGGCGCAAAAGCATAAAGTAAAGAATACGTATTCCAACGATAGTGCGATCATCACTTACGACGAGACTGGAGCTTCTGACTATACTGATCTAATCGATCTCTTTGACCAGAAATTTGAGATTGCCTCGCAGGATGCTGGTTATATCTTCACCGAGAATCTTCAAGATACATCAACTCGTGCTGGTCTCAGCCTCGCTGGCTGGAAACCAAAGAGGGATATGAAGATGGCTGCTGCTGACTGGTGGGGCTGGGATTCTGAGACGGCATATACTCCAGAAGAAAATGGTTTCGTGTATGGGGTCGCTGGAAACAATGCTACCTTCAAGCATTTCAGTGATGACACCAATCTTGTTATCGATCATCGGGGATACAATGCTTGGCTTGTTGGAGAAGCGAACGAGTCCCTTAAGAAGAACGACCCAAGACTTCGTCTGAAGACTACGGTCAAAGAGATCGAGTACAGCACTAAAGGGGTTAAGATCGATACCAACAACGGGTGTGTTGAAGCAGAGTACGCCATCTGTACCTTCTCTGTCGGTGTCCTCCAAAATGACGTCGTTGACTTCAAGCCTACGCTTCCCCGCTGGAAGAGAGAAGCCATTCAGCAGATACAGATGGGAACATACACGAAAATCTTTATGCAGTTCAATGAGACGGTTTGACCCGAGGACATACAGTACTTCCTGTACGCTGACCCAGAACAGCGCGGCTACTACCCATTGTTTCAGTCTCTGAGTACACCGGGTTTCATTCCAGGCTCGAATATCCTGTTTGGCACAGTTGTACAACAGCAGGCTTACGAAGTTGAGCAACAGTCAGATGACAAGACCAAGAAGGAGATCATGGAGGTGCTACGTTCTATGTTCCCCGATAAGCACGTTCCCGAGCCCACCGCATTTATGTACCCCCGATGGAGTATGGAATAGTGTGTTACACCGTCCCCCGAGCGGCGAGGTTCGCTAAAATGAGAAACAGGTGGTCGTACGGGTCTTACAGTAACTGGCCCGTTGGCATGACATTGGAGAAACACCAGAACCTCCGCGCGAACGTGTATCGACTCTTGAATCATATTAACGAGATCCTCCAGAACTTTTATCTGGTCTCGGCAGAGCGGTGAGTTGTAGATGTTAGCGATGGAAGGCTTGATTACTTGCCATGTATCGCCTCTCTCGTCTGGAAGGATAGGGCGAATAACATCAATCCCTGTCCAAAGTGGTAGGAACTCCTCTGGGATCTCTGTCTTCCATTCTGGCCATACCTCAATAGCCTTGACCGTGTCGTCGGGATCTAGAAGTCCTAAAAGGCGAATCAGATGATGAGGTCCTTGCTTGCGCGCCTGCTGCATCTCCTCGGTAGTGGCTTTATGTCCGTCTTGCCAGAATTGCCGGCCGATGGAGGCAATTGGACCACCGAGGTCAGCTCAAACCCTGTGGAGATGTGTTACTAAATCATCAATAAGAGGCTCATCTACCTCTAAAGCCTCCGCCAAAGGGTTCTAGTCGGTCGCCTTGTGAGCAATTCTCGAAAGTATTCTGCGAATATCGTCGGCAGTCTCTGACGCCAGCAAATTGCCTTCGTTGGGTGCCAGGTCAAACTTGGCGGCTTCTCCTGGTTCGCCTTCCGCATCTTCCATCTCTACGTCGTCTTCCTCGAGCACTTCGCCCACCGTCTCTACCACTCGCAACGCGGGCAGCTCATTATTCGCCACAGCCTTGATAACCTCCGAATGGAGGCCATCCCACGTAAGAACTGGGTCTCTGCCATCCCAGCTAGGGGAGGATAGAAAAACAGAACCTCGATCCTAAATGATAA
>JAAOAR010000533.1:0-11520 GCA_013395995.1 Fusarium pseudoanthophilum | reverse complement strand
AATAATCTTTAAAGCTTTATATCTTCTTTAAAAAAATACTTATTTTTTTAATTTTTTAATTATATATTAATTTACTAATTTATATATATATACTAGTTTTTTAATTAATTTTATCTCTTAAATAGCGTTTTTAATAATAATTTTTATTAATAGTAAAATAACGGTTTAGGGTGGCACACTGTAAGGTAGTGGTCAGACTTTTGTCACAATACTGTAGCTAAGTGATAGAAATACTTAGGTAAATATCTGGCAATTTGTTAGTACTTTGGACCAGCTTATTTTGACACCAGTATTTAGTGTCAGAGACTTTCTTGCACCCGGATGATTGTCAACATCTAGAACCCAATAGTCTGGTCTCCTATCCCATAGTAAAAAAATTCTTTAGGATTGACGATGGGTTGACTTCACTCTTTCATCTGCTTTGGCAGTCGTCGCTCTTTATTCCATCGTCAATATGCGTTTCGCGCTTCTATGGTCGCTGCTTGCGGTGGATGCTGTGGTCGCGAGTGTGTGTAAACCTCGCCAGTCAAGTGGTTCAAGCATGTCCTTCTGCGATGTCTGATGGAATTGAAGAACTAATTAGCAACAGGCACCGCTGAGATCGAGACTACGGCCACAGCTTCTGTCGAATTATCTACCGGCATCGCGACATCGACAGTGGAGGATGTAACCACTACCGAAGTCGCAACGACAGTCGAGACAAGCACCGAGACAGCTGCCTCAACACTCACAGTCGCTGAAACCACAACAACTGATGTCGCCGGACCTCTCGAGACATTCGTTCTCACCGCCAAAGTCGAAGGCACCGTCAGTGAAGAGCTCTCAGGCGCAGACCGCGATGGCTCTGCAGTAGTATGGCCAACACCACGCTTCATCGCCAGCGGTCCATTGATCATCTCCATCGACTCCACGACGAGCTATCTCCAAACAAGAGGTGGATTCTACCTCTGCGTCGCATACGGAGACGGTACTTCACCCAATGGTGTCAAGCTATGCAGCGCCGAGTCTCTTGAAAATCCTGCGTTTGGCGCCCTTACGTGTGAACAGACGGAGGATCGGAAGATTACATGTGAAGCTCAAGCTGGGCAGTGCATTAGCGACGGTGATAATACCATATGCTCCGAACTTCTGGGGACGTATGATCAGTTCTATTACTATAGGGGAGCCTTTAATGGGATTTATCTCGGTATCGGGTCTGCTGTGAATACCGATGAGAGCCAGCATCCTGTTGAACTCAAGGCTAGACGGAGCAGCACATGATTAGGAAGTAAGATACTCGAGCAGACCACGTAGTGAATAGCTACGATGATTTGTGGCTTATAGCTGAAGACCCTGTGTCGTCACACCTCAGAGCTTCCCAGCCACGGCGTCCTCGGCTCGCCGATCCAACGTTCCAGACCCGTTGTCACCTCAGCCCTAAACCTTCGTAGCTTGTTAGGATAAGGTTGTGTATTCCGGGTTGTTGGGTCTCAAGCTTTATGCAGTCAGCTCACTAGCCGGCATCACCGGATGCTTGCAGCTTGTGTTAGTGGAAGTCAATGAATGTTAACGTTGCTGCCTGTTGACACCTTGAACAGTATCTTTTGGAAGCATCCGATTCTGACGTCAATTGTATGGAGTTTGTTTGTTCGCTAAATTCTGACCGTGAGGGGTTGTTGTTGACGGGCGCTGAGATGTGTGGGGATGAGGTTAGGAAGATCAACACTCGCCGGTGACTCACAATGCCAAGCTTGTGTTGAAAGGAGAACGATTTAACTCCTGCCCATGCTAAACTTGCTGATAAGTTGTGCAGGAGATGCGGTAAAGAGCAATCGACGATGGTGATGACTGACTGACTGACGACACGGCCATAAGAAGGAACTCCGAGACCACAGCGATGAGGAAGTTTTCTGATCACGGGAAGCATGAACTCAACCTCAAGATCGGGCATGTATCGAGACTGCATCCTCATCATGCGAACGAACAATAAAGCGATGCTGACCTCCGAAGGGCACACATGTAGAGAAAAGTTCGCCGGAAATGATCCAAAGAGGCCTCGATCCGGTAGGACCTAAAAAAGCAAAGCAGTTTCACGAAGCGGCAACGGTGAGAAAATACATACGTGGTTTACTATGCCAACTCTTGTCATCAGCGTCTATAGTGCTCGAACTCTCCAAAGACTGATATAGGGCCATGGTGCTCCTAACCAGCCCTCAACCCATCGATCCGATCCAGGACGGAATATCATCTACCTGTCTCTTCCCAATACCGACCGACCTCAAACTCTACAACATCCTGTGCTTGAAGCTATACCTGAAACATGGTCTCTTGAACGAATTCTAGCTGGCCACTGAGTTAGAACGACATACCTGATGGACGTCGTCGTGTTGGTTCGATCGGCTTGAGAGCTGAACCCAACTCTCTTGTTCTTGGAGACGATGGGATAACCCCCGGGAGAAGAATTGAAGGGTCCTCTGCTCGACTAAATGATGATTCTCATCATCTTTGGAATGTCCAGAGATGTAGTATATGGCCATCATATCCACCAGTACTGAGCTTACAGATTTGATCGTCCCAACACCTCAGTTGTACTGCCTCGGTACACAAGCTTCCTGAACAGGCTTATCAGCGGTATACCAATGAACAGTAGCCAGTTTGCCGAATTGAAACAGCCTGATTGGAAATAGGATCATATAAAGAAGATTCATTGGTAGAAGGCTTATCTTTATGTCTAGATTCTCGAACTTGGGTCGCCGGCTGAGATGCTCGCCAAGTTGCTCAATCGATATAGACTCCAGAGCCGCCAATTTAGTACCATGGAGTGCTCCATTTGATTCTTGAAAGAAGAAGCGGACGACAACTTCAGCGAAGATCGGCACAGACCTTCTGACGGTCGAGGAACGTGGTAGCAGACATATTCAGCGATGCTCGGGCCGTTGAGTCCGGCCCGCGTACCATTAAGGTTGAAGCTCTTTCCGAAGCGTTACTTGTTTACACTTGACGGATTTCACAGACTGGCCACCTCGTTCCCACAATGAAGTGTCATGAGTAGGTTATGACGGATGGCTACGCTTTCCAGGCATAGCCGTCGTGTGAAATGAATGGGCCTTTCTGGTGGGTGAGAACTTGTAACTAGCTTGTAAATTTACTTGAGATAAGAGCGATGCCATCCATCACTAGAGATGGGAACGCCAAAGCCTCGTTTGTTGCAGAGTGCTTCTTATAGCAGCTGTGCCTCACGTGGTTCAACACTAAAACATCGCCAACTAGCTTCACGTTGAACCAATCTAGTGTTCCGAGACACGAATAAATCGTACAAGGGACTAATAATACTATGGTGTCTTGAACTATAGTCGTCGCTGCATGTTCTAGAGATGTGTAGTTCTATCCTAGCAAATTGCAGGTTTTGCGTGAACCGTTTGACTACTGGAGTCAGTGCACTAAGCTACAGATGAGAACACTATAAGCGATACTAGTATTTAGAGGTGTCTTTCACTTAGCATTGCCTTTGATAAATGCAGAGCGCACAAGGGAACACCGAGTAGAAGGCATCCCACCCTGCCGTTCCCATATAATATGTTCAACAGATGGATATCACCCGCAACAAGAGGGTTCAAAGGCATAGAGCACTCGAAATGTTATCTCAACAATACTATCTCAGTAATAAGGAGACTTTGATAAAATTGAGCTATGCCTGGTTCTATGTATATACCACAGCAGGCAGTTTGTAACCCCTGGCTGCGATGTATTCATCGATCTGTTCTAACTTCAGCGCACTGATCCGTGACTGAAAGAGCACTTCCTTCGCAGTGAAATCATTTCAGTGGATAGAAGTTAAGAAACTCTCTGAGTGGCGTATCTGTCTCTAATGGACGTCCTCATGAGAGAAGATGGAGGGCGGAGCGGCAGAGCGGCAGAGCCTTGGCCCCAAGGACATCTTGAATAAACAACGCAATGCCCTGTGCATAAAGACAAGACAGCATGGCAACAACAATAATCTGTATTGGAAATTCCAAAGTCCACTGTACTGTTGAAGAGCGAGTGACCATGGCAGTCCCAGGTGCAAAGCTCAGCCCAGGGTCAACCAGTCTCACAGCTCCATGGTACCTAAGTCTCCAACCAACCTCCCAAGATCAATGCATCCCGCACAGATTCAGGTCACTGAAGCGTTGGAGCAGTAGCAGTGAGAAGTCGAGGCCAAGCGCATTCCCATTTCCCATTCGTCAAGGCGGACACCGCAGCCTGGCCCAGTTAGAGGCTGTTTTGGGCTGCCTCATCTGGACCAGGGGAGTTGACATGTCTTGAGAACTGATTAATACGGCCATCGGATATGAAGAGATTATCTGATGAAGGCGTTACCAGAAACCGAAGCTTCAGATTCCACTATGATGGTCGGGATGAGACGAGGCGAGGGGAGCCGAGTCACCGACGTGATTCGATATCCAAGCAGTTTATCATTTGTGAACCAGGAGATACTCTTCAAGGCATGGCCAACCCTTCTATTACAATTCATGTGTGGCCGATTGCACCTACACCTAAGGATCTATAAAGAACTCCGCGGGTGCAGAATACTGGCCAACATCAACTCCGCTGGCATGGAATGAAGAGTGCGAATCGCTGGTGTTGCTTTAAGTAAAATCGCTACACATGATGACGCTTTAAAATCTTTTACATCTGTTTAACGCCAGCGTCCTCTGCCGTTCTGATAGGTATCTGCCCATCGATACCAGGCATGAAGGCGCGATACGATGCAGCAAGTGACCATTTCTGCAAATCTCTAATCGTCGCCTGCAAGATATCAGTTCTTAAACATAACATGCAATCCCTTGGTGTCTCACCTCAGCTTCCGCTGTGAAACGTTTCCGTCCCGTCGGACCGTCAATACAGAGCGCGTCCTCTATTGTGCCGTCCCAGTTCACTTGCACGCCTGAAGTACATGCTGCGAGCCATTGTAATTCACCGTGTTGCATTTCAGGATGTTGGATTACGTAGTCTCGGAAGTACGGCCATGATATACAATCCAGCATGTCGATGTGAGGGACGAAGACTTGCAGTTCAGTCGGTCGGATCCAGTCAGGTAGGTCCTAGAGAGCATTGGTCAACCCCCATTACCCAACGTCGTCTGTTGTCGATATGTGCAGCACACCATATCCCGTGTTGCCAGAGTTGAGGATAGTATGATACTCACAGCATATGTCTGTGGAGTCGGATTGATCTGCCATCTCATCACAACCCAAACAACCCACACAGCCGCCATGGACGTAAAAGCGTAGTCCTGCCTCCTCGCACTATAAATGAACTGAACAGCCCATTTACTTATCATTGGCGCATTCTCATACTCATCCTTATCGAACAGCGCCGCCACACACGGAAACGTCCCCGTCAGATCATCAGGCTTCGCACCCTCTGTAACCAGCTGCCTCGCCTTCTTGAGCGTGTCCGCCCAAGCCTTTGTCACAGAGTCAACGCCATGTCCGTCGTTGGCTGTCATCATGGCCCAGTTGTGCTTGGCGTAGTAGTTTTGAAGCTGGCTTTGCTGGGCGACGGCGGGATAGTGGTTTGCTTTTATGCCGCTGGAGAAAGGGAGGTTGCCGAAGTGGTAGGAGGAGAAGTTGCTCTTTGTGCGGGAGCCTAGGTCGATGTTCATGTCGTCGGCTTCAAAGGTGGTGCCGTCGAGCCATTCTGCTCTGTCGAAGAGTGTTTCGATGAATTTGCTTTTGGCTTGGTGGTTTACACCAACGAGTCTGGTGGTCAGTTAGTCTCAAACTCATCTCAACGACCAGGACCTCACTCGAATCGGGCGAAAAAAAAAAAAAACAATTTTTTTTATACAACAGTATGATTCTCTCATATGAAGTGAAGCAAGTGAGGATTACATGAGAATAGGGTAAGAATGTATCTCACTTGAGATACATGGCTGAGGCTGTCTCATATGAGAGGTAAGAATGACATCTCACATATACCATCTCACATATAACATCGCACGAATGACTTATAAGAGCACAAACATACCTCTGAGCCACAACTACAGCCCTAGACCTCGACTCAATGTACGAAACAATAGACTCAACGGATTCACCTATTCTTATCCAAGACATAACCTCAGCAGCTTCAGAATCCGTGCCATTCCTCATAGCCGCGAGTATGGTCTCAAGCTGATGCAGCCTCCCCTTCTGCTCATTCACGGTATTGGTTAGTCTATTCAGCGTCTCCCCCGACAACACCTTGGTATCGTACGTGCAGACATTGCTGCTGAACTGACACCTCGCGCAGGGATGTCTCCCATCGCACTTGGTCTTTGTCTTGCGGCACGGCACGCACGCATGGTTCGTCGCGTACTTGCGGGACGATGAGGCCCGGGCTGCCCGCGGGCGTGCGGTCTGAGGTTGTTGAGGCTGTGGTGGTGCTGGGGGTTCGGGCTTATGGGGAGCCGGAGCGAGATTGGGGAGCCTCTGCATGGCCTTTTTGCCTGGGCTTGGCCTTAACGTTGGATGATGACGTCGTTTAGAGATGGTTCTGCAGCCAATGTCATGCAGCGCATTGTTCGTTTTCGGATTTCTTTTAAGGGTTTCTCGGGGAGGGATGAGATGCGCGGGTGATCCACGTCACCTTAGGCTTTGTTTGATACTGCACCCTGTCTTTCTCACGACGGGACGGGCGGGAGAGGAGGATTGTCACCTGCGGGGTGTCATGTCAGGTGACTACGCGTTTCGTGTTGATGGTTGGAAGCATCTGGATGAGAATGTCATCGAGTATCAGAGCATGTCTACATATGAAGTCGTTGAGATGACATAAAGCTATTGTAGTAGAAACATAGTCTTTGATTCAATTAGACTAAAGCGAAGTGGTTCAGTTGATGGATCGACAACTTGATACGCTGGCCAAAACAGCCCTTGTTTCTACCAACCATGTCAATTACGGCATTAGAGACTCCCCAATTGGCAATGGAATTCTGCAGTCCAGCAGTAGCTAAACCAAGAAAGGAAATAAAGATAGATTAAGCAGGCTGACAGCACTGCTTGTCAATATTGAACATCATATCTACCGCAGCGGACCATATACGCTGCGGAGCTGAGAGAGTCATAACCTCCGAACAATCCATCACCGACCGGTCTGTAGTGGCAAGTTGTAAGCTTTGCATAAAGATCACCAAACATGCTGGGCTATACAAGCTTCAAGTCTTGATACCAGAATTACGTCGTTGTAAGATGCCAAGGGGGAAACGCCTCAATTGCGGTCTCGAAGATTCATACTGTAGCATTGTCAATCGAACAGAACGATCAAGAATCACACGCCCCTGGGAAAAAAGGAACGAACAGCTTCGATGCAGCCAGTAACAGCTGTGCTACCCAAGATCTCGGAACAGATCAAGAGATTTCAGGCCAGGGCAATACCAAATAGTGACATCATAGAGGGGCATTTTCCGCACAACAGTCTCTTGAACCCGGCGCTTTCTGTCCGCGATGCAGAAAAACAGGTTACGACTATTTTATAGGCTACTCTTTCAATTTCTCTTTATTTCCCCCGCGATGACGGTCTCTTCTCTTCCTTTCCGTTGCTTTACAGGGGGTGGATATCTCGGAAAGCATGGGCTTGCGAGCAAAAGTGACGTCGTCTGAGGCAAAGCCCGTCGCTCTTTGATTCGGACCCCACGGCTGCCGAGCAAGGCAGATGCTGCATCTGTTGTGTGACTGGACGCCTTGCCTGAATTTGACATTGTAGATCATCCATCCATCCACGACAGACAGGCCCGAGAAGAAAAACAGGAACATGCCGACCGGCAGCGTTGACTTTACACTTTACACTTTAGCTGTTCAACGGTTCTGCAGGCTTCCGAACGGACCCGTTTCTGTTGGCCTCAATTGCGTTCCCCAGAATTCTAAAGTACCGTGCGATTAATTGAGGATACAGACGAAACAAATTTTCACGGGCCGAGGACACTTAAAAAAAAGACGAGTTTTTTAAACAGAACCGTGCATCCCCAAGAGCCGGCCGGGGAACGGTAGCCCACTGTTTTTCACAAGACCGGGCCGAAGCCGGAGCCAGCGGGGGGAAGGCCGGTGCTTGCTTGGCGGGGTTGATAACGATAGAGTCATTCGCTCACTACATTTCATTTTCAATTGTTATCATATCATATCATGATCGAGATAAGATATCGGTGAGAGCGATCAATATTTGTGTTACATCTAAAGGCGGTGTCGTTCGTGTCCTTCTAGTCAGCAATCATGTTCACCTCGTGGCTTACGAGAGCCGGACAAGGCTCAGACTAGAAAATAAGAACGAAGCTCGAAAGGAGAGAGGGTGTGTTGGGAATGATTCAAGACATCGCACACTGTACTGTACGTGTCCCGAACACGACGGTGACCCATGACTGACTCAAAGGTTTGCTCAGTGGCGGACAACTCGCGACAAATGAGTCAAGTCTGACAAGTAGAAGACGGAAAAGAAAAGAGGAAGAAAAAAACTCTGTCTGTTTCGGTAACCTTCAGCTTTCAGCTTAATTCAATAGCCTCGCGCATGTCTCGGACTTTATTGATAAACTTTTCAATAGACTCGGAGACAAAAAAAAAAACTCCAACGTATCCCATTACTCCAATTCTATACGGAGGTACTGTACGGAGTACATGTGCTAATACAAGTAGCAAGAATGGTCCGCCCGGATGCAGAAGGATTTCGCGGCTCCGGGAGTTCGGCGACAAGGATCCCTGTTCCTACCGTAATCCTTCTGACCCCAGATTCCCCTTTCCAGACAAGATATCCTCGGCCTTGCAAGCTGTGCTCCGGGCGCGAAAAAGGATAACGTTCTCCAAAACTCCCAAGCACTTGGCATTGAATCATGATTGTATCTACCTTCTCCGCCGTTTCAGCCCTCGGCTCCCTGTGGCGCGAAGCTATCGTATCCCCCCCATCAACCCAAACATGTGACGGCCGGCGCGCAAACCCCAGCTTTAACCCATTCCCCCGCCCTTTCGACGATAGGGAATAAATCAAGGTAGGTATCAAAAGATGCGGCACATGCGCCGGTATCGAATCATGGGGTTTGGTCAAGCTAGCACTTGTATTGTCTCAGATGTTATCTTTGTTCGATGCAGGTGATTCTTTGAGCCTCAGTCCTAGCGACATGCTATCTGCGTGCTTTGATCAAAGAAACAAGAGGTAGACTGTTCCTTTTGTTCTGCACACAAATACCTTTGTCCCTCACACCATGTGGAAAATCAGGGTCCAGAGCTGCGGCGCAATCGATACTTCTCACTCTGTGTTGCGCGTATGGCTGAGCCCGGTGCGTATTGCGCTCACTGTCAGCTGCGCATTTCTGCTTCGTTCCGTTCCGTACGAGGCAGTTCTTGCGGTCTGGTTTCAAAGTCAGCAGGCGCTCTTATACTGTTGACTGATTAGTCTATACTAGTACAATCAATCGTAATCTGTCTCCCATGTGGCATCTTTGGGCGCGCGGGGAAATACAGATGGGATGGTTTGCATCTGGCAGCTTGTGTTGCTCGAATAGGTAGCTCGATTAAGCATCCATGCCCATTATCCACACTCCCCCCTTTTGTTGATCCCCTGTCAACAACAACATCTCCACCAAAGATGCCTGCTCCCCCGCAAATCGCGACGTGGTTTATTTTGTTTGCTGGCCTTGGCCAAGTGGACGGCGCATGGTATACCGAGGATAAGGACGAATTGATCATTGGGAGAGACACTGTATTAACATGACTTTTTTCGCCAAGGACATCTCTATTTCATGCGATAAGTTATGCTTTGTCACTGAGGCCCGCGAGACCAGGCTTATCCGTTCGATAGTCTCACGCAAGGCAGCCCAGGACTCTCACCGCAGGGCTGGGGCTGGGCTGGGCCGGGCTGGCTGAAACATACGTGTTAGGCAACGCAGTGTTCCATTTTCAACCACAAAATCGATCATCACCATCATCTTTGCGCATGCACAGTGTGTCGCAATTGCAATCCCCCATCAGCATGGCATATACGATAACATCATCCTCTCTCTCTTTTCTACTTTCTACATGGGGCCAGAACAATCTCTCGGTAAGCGTAATGAACATCGTACCATCGACTCATGGCCGGGCCCGAGCTTCTCTCTTCTTTTTTTTTAGACACGAACGACGATAAGGGGCCGTGGGGAGCAAGAAAGCATCAAACCTTGATAGAGGTTGCCAAAATAAACTCAGCAAAGGCTGCCCTGATCTCTTGCTAAATTACCTAAATCTTTTCATCATTCAGGATCAAGGTTCTAAGTCGTTTTTGGCTCCCTTAGGCGAGAGAGGGCCCAGCCTCACTTTTCTTCTCTTCTTCTTTCGGCCGGTTCCCATCATGATATCGATCAGTTCACCGACGCGGACCCGCGGGATCCACCAAAAGTGCAAAGACAAGTCACCAGCAAAAATGTAAAAATCACCTTTTGATTCAAACCAATTTACAATCTTGATACCCAAAGTCGAGTCACGACACAACAGTTGAGTTGAGTTGAGTGCAGTTCCCTGATTTGGCAATATCAGCCAAGCCCCGATCGTCCAACATTACGGCCCTTTTTTTTGAACCTGTCTTACTTGACATCGTATCAAATCACAAATCAGCGTAAATAAACATGACACCGTAGTATCATTACGGTATTATGAGAATTAGTTCGGCCGAGAATGACTTGGACGTTCGAATAGGCACTGATCCTCTCCTACTAGAGGCAGAGAAACGCAAAAGAACAAATAGACAGTAAAAAACTCATTCTATCCTGTCCAGTAGTCTTCGAGACCGTCCATCCATCTTGACTCCAACTTGGCGGATTCAACACCCCAACCCGACTTATCCCCTCAAACTTTGTGTGTATACTGTACTGTATCGCGCTCAACAACACCTTGGAAAATTCCCTCACGATCCCGCGAAGCCGACATTCGGCGCGTGTGTGACAGATGAATTCGGTGCTCCCGAGCGAAGCTTTCAATCTTAGTAGTCATTTCTACTCTGTACTAAATAATAGTCTATACTTTCGAGATAAGAGCATTTGGTGGAATGCAGGCTGCTAGGGCATCTCTTATCCAGGCCCTCGCTCATCCCCGCAAAATACGCTGTAGGAATGGATCCGGCCTTCTGGTGCCAGTGCCAGGCGCCCCCCAGGCCTCAAAATGTAAAAAAAGGAACCAGAGCCCACGACGAGATTCCGGGCCCTTGCTTGGCTAGATCCACCCCCAAAGTTGCTTCTCACTGTGCGCGGGATGCCTTGTTCGGTACCGCGAGACAAGACCTGATTGCCACTGTGGATTAACTACCTATGATCCTTTGATACTGTGCCACTGAGGCTCACTGTCTTCCAGTGACGGCACAGTGCGGCTCATCTTGCTGCAGGGGACTTTTGCCACCCCCCCTCCCTTTGAAAAAACAGAGCCCGCCACACTCCCCACCTCCTTTCGCTTGCCTGGCTTCACCTGAGGCTCCATCCTATTCACTCCCCACTTACAGGTCGGGTACAGCCTCTGCCTGTGTCTATATCCATCAGCCTTCCCCCCGAAATCCCCTTCCCCGGCTTTCTCTCTT
>JAAOAR010000532.1:0-42510 GCA_013395995.1 Fusarium pseudoanthophilum | reverse complement strand
AAGTCAACGGGTCTTCACTTTTTCGCTGCTGGGCAACTTACCATGCCCAGAATCCATCAAGCAAGCTGCCAGCACTGTTGCGTATGGCTTAGTGAAATACTACACCGGCAACAATACCGGTGATACCCCAGGCAACCTTCCAGATCCCTATTATTGTAAGTGACGATGAGGAGGCATACATGATAAATTCAGCATCTGATTCGAAACAGGGTGGACGGCAGGGGGTATGTTTGGTACATTAATCGACTACTGGTGGCTTACTGGCGATGAGAGCTACAACAAGATTACTACACAGGCTATGCTGCACCAGGTCGGAACAAATGACGACTATATGCCCGATAACCAAACTATGACAGAAGGTAACGATGACCAAGGATTTTGGGCAGTCGCTGCTATGTCGGCAGCTGAACATAAATATCCCGACCCGCCAGCAGATCAACCGCAGTGGCTAGCACTAGTCCAGGCTGTCTTCAACGAATATGTTAGCCGTTGGGATACACAGCATTGCGGCGGAGGCATGAGATGGCAAATTTTCACCTGGAATGCCGGATACGATTACAAAAATTCCATCTCGAACGGTTGCTTCTTCAACATAGCTGCGCGCCTCGCTCGCTACACTGGCAACACCACTTACGGGGACTGGGCTGAGAAGGTCTGGGACTGGGAAACAAAGATCGGGCTCATCAACAGCGATTACCAGGTCCGAGATGGTGTCCATTTCGAAGGAAAATGCCCCAGCTCCATGGATACTAACCAATGGACCTACAATAGCGGTGTTTACCTTTATGGAGCAGCTGCTATGTACAACATGACCGGAAAAGCTTCGTGGAAAACCCGAGTAGACGGTCTGCTGGAGGACATAAAGACCGTCTTTGTGAAGAATGGTGTCATCTATGAGCAATTCTGCGAGGAGCACAAGCTTTGTAACCTCGACCAACAGACCTTCAAAGGCTATCTCGCCCGTTGGATGGCAGCTACCGCATTAGTAGCTCCCCATACATCCGAATACATCACAGCGACGCTGCTATCGACGGCAAAAAAGGCCGCCGTCTCATGTTCAGGATCACCATCTTCAGGCTTCGCAGGCATGGCTGGCACGGCTTGCGGCTTCACGTGGTTGACCAACGGGTTCGATGGTATCGTTGGGGTTGGACCGCAGATGAGTTCTCTGCAATCCATCATGTATACCCTCGCCCCGGCGGCGAAAGCACCAGTGACTACAAAGACTGGAGGAACGTCAAAAGGAAACCCGGGTGGCGGCCAGACAAACATGGATGTCGACGTGTCGAAACCGAAATATGCAAAGATCACAATGGTAGACAAGGTTGGGGCGGGCGCCATAACATGTATGATTTTAGCTTGCGTTATTGGGGGTTCTGTTTTTGCTACTATCTGAGTATTTTCTATCAAATCAAGTTTATCTGTTTCTTTTCATCAGATTTTATGGCCTCTAGTCTCCTATCAAGGCTCAGGTAGAACTGAGTAAATAGTCATTCCGCCGCATCATGGTAATGCATTGCCCCCATTCTTCGTTGCCCTCTTATTACTGTTATAACATATCTATACAGTCTCTGCTTGACTCCCAACTGGCAGAAGCGCGACATGATTTTATAGGTACTTTCTGAACTAGTTGGTTTGATTCTGAAAAGCTGTAGTAGCCATTCATTCAATCGACAACATTCATCTTATTTATTTCATACTTATGCGGCAGACCAATCAGTGATCTTATATGTGTAGGTACGCTCTCCTGCCGAAATCCCTCCTTCTTGCTCACATTGCCACTAAATTGTCCTCCTGACATTATGAAGGGCAGCATGCGTAGCGATTGCTAATATTAACAAAATTCTTTCCAACGACTATCCTTCTTATCCATCGGACCCCAACCCTTTTTTTTCTCCGGTCCGGGTGTAACTATCACAGCATAAGGAAACAGACATCGATCAAAGGACTCTACAACGGCCTTTGTCTGTAGGCACCATTGAACAAGTCCCATACAAGTTTAGGCCGTCTCGATTCAATCATTAGGTGTTCATCGACTCCTGTCTGTAGACGACAGTTCGAGAGTCTCAAATGCCACCGATCGGCCATGCCACCACTTGACCTTGGCGGATGGAAAGTCAGCACCAGGACCTTTCAGTACCTGACCAGGATGCACCATGTTCAGCAAGACCAAAGCGATGAGCATCGGCAAAGCATCAAGGTAGAGCTGGAACTCCTCATGTCGAAGGACCACATTGTTGCTATTAGCGCCACCGCCGAATTCGACGAGTCGAAAGATAACTCGGACCTAGTGAAACCAAGTTAGCTATGGCATGCACACCCGTTAGATGGGATACTTACCACAATGAGGGTAAGGACGACGTAGACAACCCAGCAGAGTGGCTTCAACCAACGACTCCGAGTCTCTTGCTTCCCTATCCGAGCATTAAGAGAAAGCTCGCGATAGAAGAGGCCATGAATGACAAGAAAGACCACGACGCAGCCAAGCTGGATACCGATGCCAACCATATAAATATGCTGTCCCAGCTTAGATGTATCTGCATTGTCCGAAGCGAGCATACCTCCGCCAGCAGCCTGTATGATGAAGCACATGACATCGAAAATGACGAAGATCTTGGCAAGCCATTGTGCTGAGATGCCGGCTACGCGCCGCTGTGGGATGACGAAATGGACAAGGCGTGCGACGATCATGTATATGAATGCACTGATCCCTGAGTACGAGTATTAGCTGAGTATCGCACGTGGCAGATGGTGTTCTTACAGATCGGGGCCAGTAAAAACAGAAGAGTTGAGACGGTGACGTAGGCCGATTGCTGCTGGTCCCTGGCACCTAGGGCGCGAGCGATGAAACAGATGCACTCCCAAGACGCTCCCATAACGATGACACAACAAAATTTCTAGCCATGTTAGTCTGCTATTCCTCAAAGGCACAAGATAGAACGTACCTGTTTGAGGATGATTGCCTGGGCCAGGTGAGCCACGGTGGACAGCCCAAAGGCAACCGCAAAGGCTGTGTTATCCTCCCAACTCGGGTAGAACCCATAATTGGCGTTGCAGGAGTCGGGAGGGAGATATCCGTACTTGTCGGGCACTGCGGTTGTGCACGAGGGCGTCGCTGATGAAGTAGTTGAAGTCGCACGGGCAAGTAGAGTGAGAGTCGGTATCATGGTAGACATTGTTGGTATAGGATAGATGTCCGTGGGAGATGTTCAGTAAGGAGATTTGGATGTTTGCTATGGAGAGTAGAGTAAATTGACCCTGCAGCTTCTCGTGTCTTTATACCAACTGGCCAACGCTGAAGCCTCCCCAGGAGGCGTAAGCAATGTTGCAAATCAGCCCCTGACCCAGCATGATGGCACAACAATGCGTCGTTTTGAAGCAGAAAAGCGAAAATTAGTTACGCGTCTAGATTAACATGACCCGAGAGTGAATTCCAATAGGCCATCGACTATAGTCAATTGTTTAGGCTTTTTACTGTTGCGCATCGACGATCTAAATTGAGGCTCCGTGATTGGCTCGTTCGTCGCTTTCGTCGTTCTCTCAAAATAAGATCAAGAATGAGGGGCTTCGGATTAGACCGAGCGCTACTGCTCCCGTTTTAGGCTGCATCAACAAAATAGCTTTCAGGAGGCTGTGTCACTTGTATTACTCCGAAGTCCACCTCGCCCTTCTATTCTATACCATGTTGGAACATCTCCACCGAGTCTAAACAGCAAGATCTCTTGCTTGGCCCAAAGGCCACATGATGTACCTTTGCAAACCGTCAGGCAAACGTCTTCCAATGTTCAAGATCCAGGACCGGGTGATCTGTTTCGAAAAGGCAAATCTTCTGCTTGAAGTGCTGAGGAAGCATTCCTCTAGCATATGGTTCAGTACCAGGAAATGCGCAAGGAGGATCTGGGCTCGGTAGTTGGAAGGGTCTGTGAAGCTGGCGTAGTCTTCATCCGTCATCTTGTTTGTCAAAGCATAGCAGAATACCATTTCCAAGAGTGCTGTTACTGTTAGTTAGGACTTCAGTGATGAAGAGAGAATGAAAACAAACCGTCTCGTGGTGATGTTTTGCTCAGTAGAGCCAGTCTCTCCAGCCTTGAGAGGTACTGCAGTTCAGCTTGTACTTGAAGTAATGGCCGGAGTATTTTGAGGGATGCGAGGAAGTCTTCAATCCTTATATCATCAGGGGTTCCATGCTGCCCCCCCATGAACTTCTCCATACTTCCAACCCACGAATCGCGCGTGAATTGACGGAACATGGATGTCCGATGATCAGTTACCAGAGTGGTCGAGATTAGCATCCATCCACGCATCATTGCTATAAACTCCATCAAGCCGTCTGGCATGTAGGTAGACTGGAAGGTAAGGCCGATGATTGCAGCATAACGGGCGTCTGCATCAGCTGCGGTTTGGCAAGGTTGCGATAGAGCCTCATTTAAGCCTCTGATAGCTGAGATTCTGAGATTTAGAGCCTCTACAGAGTAGTCGGCTTTATTGGACACAGTCAGGTGCTGGGCCGCAAGGGCTAGTATGCTCGAGGCCAGAAACTCATACTGTGGATTCGAGTCAGACACGGCATCGGTAGCCAGATTGATGAAGGGATGTACCTTGTGTGAGAGCGCAGCGACATCTTGCCACACAGCTGAGGCGCCATATGGATGCGGTGGATATGCTTCAGCGAGGAAATGATGGAAAAACCGAAGATGATCGAGGCATACTTTGACTGTGGGCGCTGAAGGGACAGTCTGAGGATCGGGCAAGACAGCCGCGGGATAAACGCATGGCAAGCGCATGCGACGACAGCCTTGACACTCGGGCCGGTGCTCAGAACACTTGACACGACGCCGCTTGCAATTGAAGCAGCCGCGCCGAGTCTTGGGAAAGCCTCTGCCAGGCACGGGTTTGCGCCGTGGAGCTTTTGGTGGCGAGGAGGGCCCATCGCTGATGAGAGGCGAAGTCATGGTACCTGGATGCAGCGTGCTTCGATGGAAAGGTGATGCTGAGGCCAGAGGCGGACAGTAACAAAGTAGATGCTCAAATTGAGGGTGCCTGGAGGCATTCATTAAAAGCGCTGCTAGCCCGCCACTTTTCCCCTTAAAATCTCTGTCCCGCTCAAAATCCCCGCTCCACATGGGCTCGCGCCAGGATCCAGTACTTAATTAATACTCTCTATAAAACCTATCCGAATTTATAATAGTCTCTGCTTATATTAATCAAATAGAGGAATACTAACTTCCTTAAACTAGTCTCATTTAATCTTTTTTTTGTTTGCTCGTTTCAATTATCCTTTATTAAGAGTGACCTTTGATTTAAAAGCTATAGTACTTAAAAAGATCAAGAGCTGCAAGAGTATGTGGAGCTTGGAGGACCAGGCATAGGCAAAACTGATAGCGGCCGTTAGCTCTGCTCAGGAAGAGAGACCCTCGAAAGATACGTGGGTATCTGAACAACTGCTCTCAACCTATGCAAGCCGGCGTAAGGTTTTGAGTTATCAGTACCAAGGCGTATTTTGCTCCAAAGCCTCTTATGATACCGATGAACCAGCACAAAGGCATCTGCCTCTTGTGACGACAGAAATCGGCAGATTGGGTAGAGAGTGAAATATCCACGGTATAGATGGGGATCATATATTAACTTCAGACTCGAAAAGAACTGATATTTCAGGAATACTTTCAAAAAGAGACATCTTTCCGAAGACCTTAGAGATGAAAAGGGTATGCGATCGTGATCTAGCTGAGGTTTCGACCCGGGCTTATTCGAACGAGCCGAAGTATTGTTGACGGACCATTCAGTGGTTGGTTTCAATCTCATCTGATCCTCGTGTGAAGACCAGGAGCGTCCATGTTCGAGAGAAGGATCTCTGAAGGGGTATGACAGTCTTTGAGCTTCAGAGAAGTCTTCCTTTCTCCTGTAGTCCTCGATACAAATGATGATTTGAGAGATGAGCTGATAGACCCTAAGCTGGGTCGGTTTGTCAGAACTTTCGAGGGGGTTAGGAAAGTTTTGTTTTTCGTAATGGACGAAGAGATCATATTCCTGTTTCTTCCAACGAGGATCAATATGCATGAATATATATAACCATTTCTGTCTTGGATAACGGATTGGTCCAAGGTCAGCGAGGTAAATGAGAGCCATAGCGTCCTGGAGAAGACCTCCAGTTTGGTCGAGGCTGGTTAGTTCACTGAGCACCTCCCGCACGACGATGTGGCGATGAACGGTATACTGTTGTAGCATAGTGGGAGATGCTTTGATGAGTCTCCTGATGCAGGCTGGTGACCCAAGATCGATGAGGATCTGTATTCGGATGGTCGCTGGCAGGCGCGAAAAGAAATCCATCTTGAACTGTAGGCGCAAAACGCGGGATGTGATGATTGACAGAGAAATGCTTAGTTCTATGAGATAACAAGGTAAGGAAATTGATCTGGTACGAAGAAGGATTTTGTAGGCGAGCCCTAACTTAATTACTGGGACCAAAGTTCGCCTCGCACAATTTTCACTTTCGCGGTATGGGCCAGTGAACTTAATAATTTGCCTGTAATGAACCATATCATCACAGCCCTCTGTAACTCTAATATGTGATGGCGCTTCATGATTCATTTATATTCGCAGTGGAACGATTAGGCAGGTGCTTGTCAAGCATTAGAAAGTGGCAAAACTAAGGCGTCGGAATCATTCTGTGGTAGGTTTACAACGCAGGTCGGCGTAAACCATATGAACATCGCAGCGACACAGGTAAATGTGACCACTGAGAGCTGCTATACTCGTGACACTGAAGCACAAGCCAAAGAAGGCCGAGGCTGTTTCAACCGAACCATAGAAAGGGTTCGGACCAATTGTTGGTCAGACTTCCTATCTGATCTAGGTTTTCCTCAAGATAAAATTTGTGTTGTGGTCATCGATCAGCATTTTGCTTGAATGCCAAACGCCAAGTCTCAAGATGTGTTGCGCAGTTGAGACTCGTGGCTGAGAGCCCACTTCCCACCAGCTCCTCATTTCAAATGTTTCCCCTCACAGAAATACCAATTCGTAGATCTTATAAGAACACCGGCCTTGACAAGATATGGTACCCCTCGTTCTTCTATTTCATTCCTTGCTCTGCCTCATCACGTCTTCTGGTCCCGCTCCTAAGCACTGTCCCCCAACATGAAAAGCGCCATCGTCTTTCATGCCTGGCTGTTCGCTTCAGCGTATGCCCAATGGCCATGTGGCAATATAGAGGAGGTACATCCACCTTTCAACTGGCATAACTGTGTTCAAGGGCCCTGCAAGAAGTACTACGGCGCCATCGTGCTGGAGTCCTCGCTGCGTGAAACGAATTGCTGTGCCGGTCGCTTTGACATTAAGGACTTGAGCAGAGGACACTGTAACAAGAAGGATAGAGACACCTGCCCAGTGGACTGCTGTATCGAGGGCGCTGACTATCAAGCTCATGGCATATCGACCGACGGCACGAGCCTGAAATTGGACCTCGGCGCCACCGCGCCTCATGTTCCCAAGGATCTGATTCGGGTAATGCCTTTGAAGGAAAGCGAAGAATACCAGCACAAGCCTCTGACCCGTCGACACGATGGAGAGTATACTTTCACCATCGATGTTTCAAATGTGCCCCCGGGTTACAAGTCGAGAGTGTCACTCAATTGGATGTGGCCGAATGGCGCTAAATCCGAGATGAAGGGCGACAAAGCCGGCGCCAAGTACGGAACCGGGTATTGTGATGCTACATGCGACAAGGGGCAAAGGTTCGTCGAAGGCAGAGCCAATATCAAAGATTGGGTTCCGGATAAGAACGATCCCAAGTTGGGCACAGGTCGCACTGGTGCATGCTGCCACACAATTGTGCTATACGAGGGAAACATAGAATCTACGGATTACTCCTGGAGTCCCTGTCTTCCGCCGTGGTATCACAAGTGCGACAAGGAGTGGTGTGAAACAAGGTGTTTCGCATTCGGCTGTCGCTGGAACCCTAATGGAAACAAAATGAAACCATTCTTCGGCCCTGGACCAACCAACACTATCGACTCGAAAAAGCCGTTCAGCGTTGTGACCCAATTCTTCATTCAACAGACACCAAAAGTGGATTGTATCATGAAAACTAGGGCCACCTACTATATCCAAGATGGAAAGCTTTTCCGCAGCCCACCATCTGACTACAGACCCAACGGCAAGCTGTTCAATACCATGAATAAGCAGTTCTGTTTCAAGATGGCGTCCGACTTCAAATGGGGCAAGCGGTGGAGAAGAGCCGGTACATGGTGGCAGCGAGGTCGTGGCAGCATGTACAAGATGGTGCCTGTTTTTAGCATATGGCGAGACGTGAGTGTGCTCTCCAAGCTATACCGTGGACAAGACTGACCCTTTGCTAGCGAGAATATGACAAGCTCCATCATTTGGAGAATGACGGGAAGGAGTTTGACGATTTCCCTCGCAACGCATCTGTTATTATCTCTGACTTGAGGATCGGCACGATTAACCAGACTTTTGTTGATCTGCTTGATCCGGAATTGCGGCCAGTTGACCTGCCACATCGAGATGGTATCACGTTTCAGGAAAAGTACCAGCCCAAGCCCACAGGCTGGGGGGAAGACAAGCTTTGAAGCACGTAACAGTATTGAAATTGTGCCTCGAGTTACGGTCGCAATTGCTGTATGACGAAGGAACATCACCGGCCACGCTCCGTTATGTTATGAGATGACGGGAGGCTTTTGTTTCTGATAGTCAATATGAACAACCTCTCTACCCAGTACCCGAATGCAAGTGACATACCGCTCTGTTATTCCAAGGCAGTCCATTTGAACGACTGCCGAATATTGCTACCGTACTATTCAACGTGTCCACCGATGTCGCTCAAAGAAGCAGGAATAAGCACTCCGTCTAATTCACTAACAAGGAAGAGGTCTTGACTTCCAGAGCGTCAGCGAATCAGAAACAGATCCGAAATACTGGTATTCCTGAGTGCGGGGAATGCTAGTCCAGAAACCGGCCCTTCAACCCAAGAAGGCCCTAGCTTCATGGGTCAATACCTGGGGTTTGCGGGGATCTCTCGATATGACGCTTCCGATTTCCTTCCTTGACCGCACAATGCATGACTGGACGATATTAACAAGGCAAAGTTTGGCTAAATATCGGTTGGTCGATACCTTTCCAAGTCACAAACCTGTTGATCATGAAGTACAAAACGCCAGACGTAGCCTGACGTCTGTCGAGTACCGTAGGCCCAGGACCCGCTGGATAACATCAACATGGCGCTGTTCTTTACCCGTTTTCTGTCCGTAGTGCTCTGGTTGCAGTCATGCTTTGTCTTCGCTGTGCCGCAGCAGAGTGGCTCGACTGACTTGAGCATCCTCCCGAAGGTGTCTCGGGTGAGAACATTCATCCTTACTGATATCCTCAATGAGCCCGATGACTCAATGTCGATGGTCCGGTATCTGCTGTACTCCAATGAGTTCGACACTCGGGGCCTCGTCGCCGTTACTTCTTGGTCCTTACGAAATGACACCCATCCCAGTGAAATCAAGAAGATCATCAAGGCCTATGCTAAGGTTGTTGATAAGCTAAACCAGCATGTTCACCCAGACAATCACTTTCCGAGACCTGAGGAGCTGTTGAAGCAGGTTTCATCTGGGCCTCGAGTGAGTTTCCTGGCAGTCCAAATGGTTTCGCAAGCTAATTCTATCAGTCATATGGACGAGTGGCCCTCAAGGAGCCCATCAGCGATGGCGCCAAACTCCTTGTGAAGCGTCTTCAAGAGTCCAAAGATCCACTCTATGTTAGTCTCTGGGGCGGAGCCAACACTCTAGCTCAAGCGCTGCAACACATTGAAAAGACAAAGAAAAAAAAGGAAGCTGCTGATCTTCGATCCCGACTGAGGGTTTACTCCATCTCGGACCAGGATGACACTGGTGCTTACATCCGAGTCAAATGGCCAGATGTTTTCTTCATCGTTAACGTCCATGGCTATCGCGAGTATCGTCTTGGAACATGGACTGGTATATCCACAGCCGACAACGGCGCGGCCAACACTACTAAAGTGACAGACGGTTGGCTTACTCCAAATATTCGATTGGGCCCTCTAGGAGCGCTTTACCCCGATATCACATATACCATGGAAGGAGACAGTCCGAGTTTTATTTGGAATATCCAAAATGGTCTGAATGTTCCTGGTCGACCGGAATATGGAGGCTGGGGGGGTCGATATACTCGCGTCACGGAAGACACCGACATTAACGAGTACGGTACATCTGGGGATGCTTTAATCAACAGCAAGGGCCAAAGCTGGTTCAGTCCTTATGCTACTATCTGGCGCTGGCGCGATGCGTACCAAGACGACTTTGCTGCTCGTATGCAATGGACTC
This sequence comes from Fusarium pseudoanthophilum, assembly GCA_013395995.1. NCBI lineage: Eukaryota > Fungi > Ascomycota > Sordariomycetes > Hypocreales > Nectriaceae > Fusarium > Fusarium pseudoanthophilum. Next base: position 32,167 of record JAAOAR010000532.1, on the reverse strand, counting down.
TGGTTGATAGCTTTGAAGAAGGGGCTCACCCTCCGAGCATCAACGTCAACGGATCCACGGGCAGTGAACCTCTAAGATTCAAGGTTGACCTCAAAGACGCTATTGTCTTGGATGCCAGAAATACCATCGACACGGATAGTCAGGATGATTCATCAGGTTTGGACTTCGAATGGTATTCTTATGCTGAGTGTGCATCACCAATGTTGACCAGTCTTGCTGCCAACTTCTTCTCCGTTGATGCACTGGCGCCGCCAAAAGGAACGAACGGCACGCTGGCTGTAAATGAAGCAGGTTTCAGTAATGTGGCGTTAGGACCAGTGGTCAGAATCTCGACCAACTTGACCAGTTGGGAAGAGGAGCAGCCTAGCTCAGTCGACAAGGAATGGCATGTTATCCTTCAGGTCACCAACAACAAGGGATCATATCCGATCCGAAGGTATAGACGCGTTATTCTAGAGCTTCCTGATTCAAAATAGATAGAATCTATAGAAGTATCATAGCATATTTATCCAACTTCATCTTCGTCTTCGTCTTAGTCTTCATCTTCGTCTTCATCCTCGTCCTCATGACTCGTCACTGGCTTGTTCGTCAAACGCTCGGCTGATCATCCTTCTTTTCCTTCAACACGGCAAATTCATCATCTGCCTCCCAGCAAACTTCGACCTCTCTCCCAACCTCTTGTAGTTTACCATTGGCAGCAGCCTGTTTCAGACGAAACCGCAAGTCTTCATCTGGTGCACATGCCAAAGCCGCCAGTATACTATCCTTCAGTGCTGGATTCTTTAGCTTCTGCGTCTCCCACATACACAAAACTGCAAACGCTATTCCGCTTATCAGACTTGCACCGGGGAACCACAAGTAATTCCACCGAACACGTGTCATGACAACCATACGTGTGGCATTACCCTTCATTGGGATCATCTCTAGCTCTCGATCTCGTATCCACTTCGTCAAACTGAGCGCGACATTGTTTATCGTCGATGGTACATCTTTGGATTGGCCAAGCCCAGACATGAGACCAGCATTTGGCTGGCCCATTCCCAATGCTGGGTATATGAGCTTTGTAGTCGATAAGGCAATATATGGCCTAAAGAGATCCTTCATGTCATTGGAATTCCGAAGTATGCCAAAGCCGTCACTCAAGATATTGTAAAGTGCTATTATGGTGGGCTGTGTAATGTTGAAGTACTGTTGCCGTAGCTTGGAGGCTTGCCGCTTGTAGTCCCCGTCTGGAATCTTGATCTGGAGATCAGACAGTTTCGCGAATTGGGTTCCCATGTCCAGACTATGATTCGTGAATTTCATGAAAGCCTTCACATCGTTATCATCGTTTGTGTAAGAGTCTGGCCCTCTGTCCATCCATGAAGAGGCAACAGTTTCCTGCAGGACTTCCTGGGATAGTACGTCGTGATACTTGTTAACACAGAATTGCCACATTCTTGGGTACTGACTCTCGTGTTTTCCCAGGTCGTTCTGTTATCAAGCCAAGTCTCATTCGAAGCCAAGTATTGTATGGCCATGATCAGGGTGCTGCGATTGCGAAACGTTAGGGTCTGCCCTGGGTTGGTTGTGACACGAGCTGATAGGTAAGTATCGGGACATTGTTGGAACAGGTCTTGGCAGTGGGGCCTCCCATTATAGTTAGAAATGCTAAGATTCAGCTGTGGAATCTCGTGTTTGATGAAAGTGAAATTCCGGCCGTCTCTCAAATCAGCATGTGGACTGGGATTGCTCACACCAGGGAGACTTTCCCCAGGCTCCAACATATACTCCTGGCCATGTGCCCCAGAATTGTAGATTTTTGAAGGGAATTTGACGGGTCCGGTTGACTTGGTGACGTATTTAGATATGTCGCGACACTTGGAACAGACGGCGATGGAAGGAAAAACGGGCCATGTACAGTTCCCGGTTGCACAAGCGAAGGCTGGCCTCAGATTCTGCGGGGCAGTGAAGGGTGAGAACCCATTCCATATGGCTGCTTTCATACCCATGTCCTCCTGGATATTGAATGAGAAGCGTCTGGCGATGAAGTCCATTGTCGTATTGTGAGGTCCTGGGAATGGGACTGCACTTACTCCAGTAGCAGCGCCATCCCACGAAGCACCATCTAAACGAGTCGATCGGCCAATTTGAGGAACGTTTCCAAAGGTCTGAAGAGTATCATTACTCGAATGTGCTGCTTTGGCGTACTCTACGTGGTCCAAAGTGACTTCCTTACCCTCTATGGCTAGGACGGCCTGGGTGAAGGGTTCAAAGGCCAGTAGAGCAATAGCAGTCAGAGCCCCAATTGATGTCCAGTGTCTAGTGAATGATTTAGTGGTAGAGTCAATAGATTTATAAGAATCACTTACGGGCGGCGTATACAAGATTGGAGTAGACGCAGGCTTCCCCAAGCTCCTCGGCTAGCAGCATCGAATCGATCAAAGTCTACCAGTGGTTGCGCAGCTCCGCTCAACCAGTTCCATTTGCGCTGTGACAAACACATGCTGATTGCAAATGCGAGACAGGCTCTTGATGTTCCAGCCAAGATGGAAACAGCTGTGTTGAGGGAGACATAAGTTTTGTTCCATTTGGATATTGGCTCGCCAGCTGAATGGTACAGAAGATAGATCATCAGTCCAAAGGCAATCAGGCTGAGAGCCAGTGCAGTAATCTCAAGTCCCCATTGAGCTAAGAACAGTGACCATTTACTGCTAGTTTTGTCTTCTTCCCCCGATGTCTTAACGGACTTCTCAGTTGGTGGAGCCTGGGAAGATGCCGCCGATGAAGGTGGTTCGGCTTCCAGTAGTGGTTGCAAGGTAGCCATGTGATCGTTGGCGCTAGTAGATTCTAGTGTTTCGTCCATCCTCGCTTGACAGACACTGTGTACTGTAGTATTGATGTAGAATTAAGCATGAAAGGCAGTTCTTATAACTGGTGGAATCAGGGAGCTCTGCAAAACAAGTCAATTGTGGTTGGTGCACTTTCAAGCCTAAGCCATCCTATGACGAAAATTCCATCCTTTTAATCCAAGCAAGAACCGAACACTCGACAAACCGGGTGAAGCGATGCAAGCTTTGGGCACGAACATCGCCACCCTGTTGTGGCTTCCTGACTGCAGCGTGGGGGGATACAAAATGGCAGGACATGGTCACTCAAGAATCCCCATCATTATAGGGCAGAGCTTACACCTATCGCATGCCGATAAGTTGCTACACAAGTCTTACTATACCAGGTGTCTCTCTCATGGCTATTTCTTCCGCTGCATGAAACCGCTTGGGCTTGGGGCTGAGGAGGCTATGGCAACTTTGGGGGTCGCACAAGGCTCTGTCTAGGGACCCGAAAGGGGAAACTTCAGCGAGATATTTATGGAAGGTATCCAGACCCGTGCTACACAGCGAGGTAGTAATGGCCACTGTTTCAGCACTGCCTACTATGTTGGGCCGTCTTGCGATGAGGCATTCAACAAGGCTACTCTGTCATCTCTGACCTTTTTGAAGAATTGAATAGTAGTGGTTGGGGTAAACCTCATATTGCAAATAGATACTTTATTCTTCATACAAAAAGACGAACCCGTCAAGTTTGTGCTACATTATGCACCAACTGCTGGCCAAAGGCTGAAAGATAGTGCAGTGCATACTCAGCGGGCTGCGATATGATCATCACGAGGAAGCTACATCAGCATTTTCAACATAACAGCCAAGAACAAGTTTCAAGATTATTAATAACAGTATTCTCTCTTTTAGAGCCTGTACTAAAATCTATGATCTCCGCTTGACCTCCAATTGAACTCCAGGATCCGCGAACAACTCAAATCCAAACGGCATCAGCTTCGGTGTATATCCCTCCGCTAGGCGCAGATCATAGTCGAGCAAGATACTCGCCACGGCAGTTTTGATCTCAGCAATAGCAAAGAATCGCCCAGGGCAAATAGGTTTACCAATACCAAACACGAAATGATCCTCACTCGTCGAGGTAGCCGAACTAGCGTAAATCCACTTCCCTCCCTGCGCGCGAAGCTTCACATAACGGTATGCATCGAAGGTGTCTGGATTCTCATATACCTCGGGGTTTCGAAGCTGCGACATGTAGATTGAGATGGCAGTGCCTTTGGGTAAGTACTGGCCATTAGGTAGGGTGACCGGTGAAAGGACCTGACGGTCGAGATTGACTGTACCATGTTAGCATGCCAATAAATGATACTGAGGGGAGCGCTGTAACGGCATACCTATAACTGCAGAGTTCAACCTCTGTGTCTCCTTGATGACACTATCGAGCAAGCGCATATTGGTCAGAGCAGCAGGAGACCATCCATGCTCAGCAATCACGGCTTCTATCTCCTCACGCAGGGGAGTCGCAAGGTCATGGGCGCAAATCTCAATGATAGTCTGCTTCAACAGCTCCGAGGTAGTGACAACAGCAGCCATAGACATTCCAAGCTGTGCGGCAACAGGATCATAGCTCTTACCGCCAGCGATATCACCGAACCAGGTAATTGAATCGTCGTGCTCTTTGTCTTCGGTCGCCCTTTTGGCGAGGTTCTTCTGAAGGACTTCACGAGCACGTTGTACTTCTGCTCTGCAAGCTTTGCAAGCGGGGAGGAACCATTGTACAAGAGGTCTCAGAATTCGCGGCCATGCTCGCAGCGCACGAGCTGCAAGGAACACGGTCATACCGTAGTTAGTGCTAACCTGCTGCCATGTCTCGTCGCGCGACAGCTCCTCGCCAACAAAGACCGACGCGGACATGCGACTGATGAAGCTGACACCATCCTTGGCCCAGTCGACTGCCTTCCATTCTAGCTTCGCTGTCAGTCGATGCTCACTGATCAGAGAATGGGTATCTGCTCAGCATATACCATACGTACCATTACTCTGTTCCGGCCAAGCTGCCAGTAAGTCTTTTCGCACCATGTTGTGAAGCTTGCTAACATCTAGGAGTCTCGATTCAGCACGACTACATCAAGACGAGGGGAAGTGGTCGGGCTCACGAGGGTTTTGAACGAGCTTCTTCTTGATAACATTGGCCAAAAGTTTAGACGGGTCGGATATAGCTGCGGTGCCATCAAATCCAGGATAACCTGCAAAGAAATCCTAGATACTGCCAGTCAGTCAATGGTTAAAACAATAGTTCGGGAGCCCAGCGTCTGTACCTTAGACACCAAAGGTTGGTGGTCAAGATGGGGACCATGGCGTCTCATCCATTCGAAATGGTCAGCAGGGAGGACAATCCTATCTCCCAAGAGTGTAATCATGCGGAAAGGCTTATTAAACTAGTTTTTTCTTCGTCAGTACACCTATTCTCCGTCAGCCATGGAAGAGAGCTTTCGCGTACCTTGGCAAACCCTTGTTTGATGAGACCATCAGCATTAGTGATGAAGGCCATATGAGCCTTGCTCAAGAACCAGTCATTAGGATATTTGTTGATAACGGGGATGTTGTCTTTCGGCACGATCATCATCAGAATCACTAATGCGACTATAGCGACAAGCACAGCTCCTGCCAAAGGGGACTGTCCCGCAAGTAGCGGGGTGATGTGTTTGCTGACATCCATTGCCTGCACTATCCTGTAGAGTTTTAGCTAGGTTCTAGCTTATTCTGTAGAGTTTTAGCAAGTGGACATGAGCATGAGATTTCTCTCCCAAGGGAGATTCGTGACTACTCACCTTTGATGAGTAAGGCAAAGTAAGACCTTCGAGCACTGTAACAATGATAATGAGCTGTGACACTCGACGAGATGTATCAAAAGATGTTAAATACGTCCTGGATCTCGTGACTGGAAACAGGCCATTGGTCATCCCTAGTACTGATCTAAAATGAACCACCTCCGGCCGGAAACTGCCCCAATCTTTGTGGGCATTGAGGGCTCGGGGCTGGGCCTGCAAGGATGACAATCCCGCTAACGGGCCCTGCAACTCACTACAGGACCATTGCCCAGTTAGGCAATCCGCTCGGGTTACTTGTGCGCTAGGAGAATTTCCCTTTGGAGACGAATTAATCGCTTACACCGGTCATGGAATCAACATTCTCGATTGCGAAGTCCGACTAATGTCCGGGTACTCACATCTTCCTGTATCTACTCTTGCGAGTGGCTTGGTCCGTCCTCAATGTAAATTTGTGCGCTGGTAACACGAAATCTTTGACCCTCTTCTTTCCGGTAAGATCGCTACGAAACAGAGCTGATTGAAGGGCACGCAGCCGGTCATTGTGGTAATGAATTTTCTAGGTAATGAATTTTCTAGCTGCCGATGAAAAAAATGAAGTCAACACCAAAATTGATCTTTATGCAAGCAAACTGGTGCAGAACACTTTAGTGAAATATAAAATAGAACTGTAGGAGAATATCATTGACATTTAAATAACATTGACTGCAAAGGACCAGGGCATCCCATTAATGGATTCCGGCCTGTTTTCCCTATCCCAGAAACTCGGCAAACTGCATAAACTCGGGATCACTCTTCATCGCATCCAGTTCCTCTGGTAAGGTACCCAACAACAACTCGACACCGCCGTCCTTTCTCATCGGCAAAATAAACAGACTCCTGAACGCTTTATTGAGCCAATCCATCTGAACCCTCACTGCCTCTGGTGCTTCGAATACACCACCACCGAAGGGCCCAATATCGCTCGCCTGGAAAAGCATCATGTTGTTGAAGAGCGAATGTGGACCGTCCTGGATGCCCTGGCCAAGGAACGCCGTTGTATGGTTTCCTGGACTGTTATCTTTAACGCTATGTAGTAGACTAAAGGCATCGTGGACAAGCTCTTGATCGACTCGAGTGCGCGCCTCGCGGCAGATCTGGGCAATCTTGTAGAGAGATGTCTGGGAAGAGCAGAGCTCCGCGACAGACATATGCTGTCGGTTCATGATGACACAGTTGGCCATGTATGTGGGTGGGAGATGTGAACTAAAGTGTGGCCGGACATCAGTGGGCATCTCGATGATGGAAATGTCATCCGAGGAGGAGTCCTCAGGTCGGCGACGTGCTCGGACGGCGGCGCGCCAGAAGAAGGCTTGCAGCACATCGCCAAGGGATAGCGATCCCGATTCCTTGCTCAGACTCTGGCTTTCCGGGTTCGCAGCTTCGACAGTCTTCTGGAGTCTCTCAAGTTTCTCGGCGGAGATGACGAAGGTCGACGCCGTCAACGTGCGACCATCCACGCGCGGCGCAGGCGGCCAATGCTCACAGGCGGGGAGTACAGGTGGCTCAGGCAAGTGACGAGACAAACGGGCTCTCTTCACGTCTGGCTCAGTGGTATGTCCATTGACCGCGGTTTCCTCTGTCATATCCGTGTCTTCCCCTTTCTCCTGATGCTTGCGCTTCAGTGCTGGGTCGGCATATGGCAAAAAGCCCCAGACCCTTGGGTCAACCTCAGACGCCGGCTTTGCAAAACCCTCCACCTCGTACAAGATGGACAGCATGTCACGATTGAGGCTCTCTGGGTGCAGCCACCCGGAGGTAGCTGACTGATCGCCCTGGACGAACCGGCAGCATTCTGCCCATACCGTCAGCGCGATCAACATCCCGATACCATCAAACGCGTGATGATGAACATTGAAGGCCAAGACGCAGCCTCCGTCGACGAAATTGGCCTGTACGTTGAGCACATCCGTAGGCAGGTCGGGAAAGGAGGGGCAGTCAGTTAAGAGCTCGTCGGGGTAAGCTGAGGTCAAGAACCCAGTGGCCTGCTGCTCAGCATAAGATGGCACGACGGACGAGAGGTCGCGAAAGCGTAATTGCCTTGGCTCGTTGGAAAGAGTGTTACCCAAAGCTGTCGAAGGCAGTGGAGGTAGACTGATGCGAACGTCTCCCTTCTTGTATCCAATCTCGTGCTCCGAACAGTGTATAACTTTACCCGCAAGAGCCGGCACGATCTCCATGGCGCGAACTAGACCTTGTTGGAGCACTTTGTACGCCTGCTCAAAGGAAACACCTGGGCAGAGGGGAATGAAGACGTTGATTCCCTCGTACATGTTCCCGCCGAAAAGGTCCATTGGGCCCAGCTTGGAGGATAGAAGAGCCTTGTGTCGATTCATCAGTGCTTTGATCTTGGCTTCTTGTGGATCTTGCTGTTGCTTCTCAGTCGACGATGAGGAAGTAGTGCCATTCGTTGTCGTGGTTTTACGCTCAGCAGCCAATCGCATAACAGTGGCAGCAATCCCCTCAACAGTCGGCCCAGCATAGAAGTTTCTTGGTAGAAATGCACCCCCCAAGTCTGTGACTGCTGCTACCGCCTTGGTAGCCTTGAACACAAGCAGCGAGTCAAACCCAACAGTAAACAGATTAGCATCCGCTGGAGCGTCTTTGACCGCAGGCACGACTGAAGCCAGTATGTGACGAACCGCGCGAGTGGTCGAGTCCAAGGATGCTGTATCGATCGCCAACAGCCCAAGCGCCGCAACCTCCGCGTCGTTGTCGTCCTCTCCACGTGACTGGTAGAAACGCTCGATGTAATCGGCGTACAGCGCCATGGTAGCCCGACGCTTGATAGTGCGCTTGTCGGTACGAATGAATGGCTTCCCTGCTTCAGAAAAGGCGATGAAGTCTCGGTGCAGCTGGTTCTTGTGCAGAGACAGGGAGTTGGCCTTTTCAACCACAGCCCAAATACTGTTGAAGAGCGCTTCAGCATCATCACCATCCCTCTTGATTGTTGGGTCTTTCAGCTCGATAAGGAGGCCGGCTTGTGGCTTGCCCGATCCGATCTGTGACATAAGTTAGCGTATCGATCAAGATAAATGATTTGTCCGTCCCTTTGAGGCAGCCAAACGTCTAGGGCTTCTAGACTTACCATGAGACAGCCATCAACGGCCGGGTGTGATGTGACGAGGGCCTCCGTATCGAGGGGCGAGATCTTGTACCCATTCGAAAGCACCACAACGTCGTCACTGCGGCCGTGTGACGCCCAGAATCCTGGTTTGGTCGGATGCTGAACATACAGATCCTTGAAGTTGAAACTGTTTACATCTTGAAAGGTATGAAAGAGACCTTGGAAGAACTCATCGTGCTCGTTGCGATGGATCCACTGTTCGTAAAGACCTGGTTCGACCATCTTGAAATCGAAACCGGACCAAGGGTGAAAGGCAAACCAGTGCCAATCCTGTCTGTCTACCCACAGGTTGCCGATAAACAAACCTTCAGATGTGCCTGTCAGGTTCAAGACGCGAACATGCTCGTTCACCTTGGAGCCTAAATGATTGCTCACGGGTCCTGGAAAATAATCACATCTGTTAGCTTACATACAAAAACGGAAAGCATTGGCACGAGATGATTTGTCGTCGTGGCTCGGGCACAAAGCTGTACCTGTCATCTGGGGGAGGTATATGTGTTGGGGACAAATTTCTTACCTCCCGAGGCGCAGATGAATTTCGATCTGCTTAACTTTGGCAATATGTCAGGGGCTTCTCCGAGCTCGTCAGTCAGCGAGGGAATCATGCTCCAGATGTCGATCTTGATCTGGTCCGCCATGGACGATATGAGTTCCAGGTTGGGTATCACGTCCCGAGGCCCGAGGACGCAGTGTAGCCCGAACAGCGGCGATATAACCACGTCCATCAAAATGCCCGCTCCCTTGAATACGTAGTCAGTATTAAACCGATTCTTCATTCAGGCATGGCTGGTTTAGATGGGAAGCTTCTTACATGGCTCAAGGGGAATGTCGAATATAGCGTGTCGCCGTCATCCCAACCTTTCGCCCAGGGTTCCATACCCTCATGAGGGGGCAGCATCCGGACAGCATCCACAGTACCAATCAACCCGTGGGTCCACGAGATGGGCTTTGACAAGCCAGTTGAGCCCGAGGTATGGAGGATGCAGAAGGTGTCGTTAATCGCCTCTTCCCAGCGCTTTGTGTAAGGAAACAGCTCCACGTTTTCCAGCTCGCTCTCATCCTCAGGCAGAAGCTCATCCAGCTTGGGCAGCTCCATGGCATGCATGGGCCGTTGCTGTAAAAAGCCATTGACGAGCTGTGTTGGCTTCTCACCGGCGAGATTGACCCAGATGTTACAATTTGCCGCCTTCAGCACGGCTAGAGCGCCCTCGGTGCTGTTCTTGGGAGACAGAAACAAGCCCTGTAGGAATAAAAATTAGTTAGACAAACAGTGCCACATCTTGGGAACCCCATTGAATGTGAGGAGAAACGAACAGCGCAACTAGCTTTGATACAAGCGAATGTCAACAGGATCTGTCGGAGATCATCTAATGCATAGTTAGCGTCTCGTTAGTTGAATGGCTCGAGTACGGAGGCCCGTGAGTCGCCGAGGTGGCGATACAAGGCTCTAAAGATCTCAGAACGCTTCGTTTTCAGGAACAAACTTACGAGGCCCGATATAACCCACGGCACGGATGTCCGACGTCACTCCCAGCTCCCGCTGAAGTAACCAAGCAGTCTTGTCGACCGCCTTCGTAAAAGTACGAGCTGATACATGACGGAACCCCTGCGACAAGTCCGAGGACTTGGCGAAAGAGTAAATGATGCGATCGGGCTCAGCAGCTGCGAGGTCATCCAGAATCTGGGGAATTAATCTTCTCCCGCAGTTTGCCGGCGCTCCCTTACGAACAGCCATGGCTGCTAGTACGAGTATGAGTATGAATGGGTTGGAGATGAGCAAATGTCGATTTGAATGAGTCCTGATAGCGAGGCCGAGAATAGCGTCAAGATAAATCGAGATAGTGAAAGAGTCTAGGTAGACTAAAAGAGGAATATTGGAACACGGGAGAGAGCTACGAAGCTAGGATTGAATATAAAATTCCGATTCACCACCTACAAGTATGAGCAAAATGGTGCATGCATAGGCGGCATGGCGACGTATGTTTAGACAGGTACGTTTTCTTTTCTTAGCAATGCCGCGTCTGTCTCGAAATTCCAGGCTGGTGACGCTGACTTCCTGCATGAGCTGAGTCCCGAAAGAGTAGGTCACCTACTTCTGACTTGCAGACCAAGGCCCAGGACGATTGCCTAGATTGGCTGCCCGCGTTGCCGGGGGAAGCTAGCCCGGGGAATTTCCTTTTTGAGCTCCGATTCCTGCTGACAGGATTGAAGGGAGCATCTGGGCTGAGTAAATCCAGGGTCTCTGACATCCCTGCCAACTGACATCCTAAATGTAGGTAATCTGGAGGGTCCGATTGGTAAGAAAAGGTTCTAAAGTTAACTAGATAATCGTGATCCTTCTTTCAGCGGGGAGTTGAAAATGCAGGGGGTAGGTGTTTAGTTGACTTTTTTAGGGACGAACCTCTGTTTGAGATGCCCCCACACTCACCTACAGGGCATCTACAGCACCTATCCAAATCGGTTAATCGTCCGAAAGGTTGAAAGCGGGATCTGGAGCGCCAGTGACTTGCCAACAGCTTGCTCATACTCGTGGAACAGCGCCTCTTTCTCTTGAAGGCATGCGATTTGCCATACTAGTATTTTCTGGTAGACTTACCAGGCGGCTGTTCCAGGTGCTGGGATGGCGGCATCTAGGACGACGAGGGTTGCAGGATTAATTTGTGCTGAGTTTGTTCTCTTTTAATGCTTTTCGTGCACGAGGTTCTCTATCCCTGGATCTCGAGCTCTTAATCCACAGCCAGGACCAATGAAACAATACGGCGATCTATAATTAATGACTTTTATGTCTCTTCTTTCAAGAGGATTGTGGAAATTGCATTGTAAAGATATGGACTTCCCGTTCCAGCCAACTCTGAGTACAGGGTAATCGGCAGCTACCCTCGGACCAGGCACCTCATACTTCAGTTTCAGTTCGTCAAAGACATAATATGCAGCAGTTGTAGCAGTCCTGGGCGAGATTTCTACATATTTATTCTGTGGGCTCGAAAATATCCATATAATATTCTTCTATAGTAGATCTTATGCTCCGGCCTGGGCCAGGCCTCCTCTACTAAGCATGTATCAGACAAACTACCAGCGACGTTATCCACCTTTCTACAGATACCTTGCACGAGACAAAGGATGGGGACCGTTGATGACGCCCAATTGATGAGGATAGCCAAATAATCTATAAGTCAAGCCAGCTGATCAGCGTCTGATGAAGCGCAGATCGTACGCTGGAGGTGTCAACATGAACTGTTCCGAGCCAGTAGAAGCCCTAATTTTAGCCTGCTCCTGGGTCTCACCCGGCTCGGGCACGACCTCCCAGCGGAAGTTCATGATCATATGTGCCAGGAAGCACACCATTGTTACCTCTGCGAAGCGCTTTCCAATGCACTGACGCGATCCGGACGAGTAGCCGATAAAGTCCTCGTACGAGACCTGCGTAAGAAGGAATGTTAGAATATTCTTTCCCGTCAGAACAGAGAAGGGGGATAAACTTACAGCCACCTTTTTGTTGCCATTCGCGTCTTCAGTCTCGCGAAGATGACGTGCTGGGTTATATGTTTGCGGGTCTTCCCACTTGAACGGGTTGACCCCGAACGCCGCCGTATCGAGGTGCACGCGCGTGCCCTTGGGAATGGCAACGGTGTGTTGGTGAACCTTGGCTTCAGAAGGGTTGGCGGCATCACCATACCACGTTGTGTAGCTAAGCGTGGTGTCGCGTGAGGCCACGCGCGTCATCTGCATGGCCAGATCGCGCATGCGAAGTGATTCAATGGTAGCAGCAAGGACCAATGGGAAGTTTGCCATTTCCTCGTAGTCGAAGTACTTTAGTGGCTTCGCGTCTCCCACGTCTTCGGCCTCATCCAAGGAAACAGTATTCACCTTGCTGATCTCTTCATATAGCTTTTCTTGCCAATCGGTGTTCCTGGCGAGAAGTGACAGGACCCAAGTCAGGGTATGAGAGGATGTTTCATGACCAGTCCTGAGTTGTGTGTTAGTAAAAATAGACATGATATAATGCAACACCAAGCTTAGACTTACACCATGAAAGAGAAAATGTTGCCTTGAACTTCCTTGTCTGATAGCCCGACATTGGGCGCCACGTATCCCTTCTGGGCTCTCTCAGCCTTCTCCACATCGTTCTGGGAATCGACCAGCGCGTCAATGAGGTTTCTGTACTTTCTTGGCCGGCCTGGGACCTCTACGGTATCCTTGGCATCCTCAATTCTCTGCCTTGTCTCAGCCTGCGCATTCTTAATGTGAGTGACGAGGGATCGCTGCGCCCAGCCAGCGCGACGTAAATACAAAGAGGGACTCCATTCCAGGAACCACAGAGGTAGCATGGTCTGTACAAATGGCGAGTCCCAGACCACCTTGAGTGTCTCGGCAAATGGCATCAGGTCGTGTTTTGCGTTGCGCTTCGACTCTTCTGCCGGATTCCAAGGTATGTCAATGTCGAACCACGAGGCGCCGATGGCACCTAGTGTCACTTTCAGCATGGTGTCTTTCATATCTCGTACAATGGGAGTCGCCTGCGAGTTTGCGGCCGCTGGATAGATGTGCTCTTCACGGAGCAAGGTCCGCCACATATTGCGCATGTTATACCATCCGTTCTCCATAAGCTCGTTGTTAAACACTGCTTTGACGACACGTTTGTGTCTCTCATGCTGGGCGCCGTTCTGAGCCGAGGCGAGCTGTAGCCCAAAGGTATTCAGCATGCGATAGCGGATCTTCTCAAGAGGCTTGAGGAAAATGTCGCCGTTGCGACCAATCTCACGAAATATCTTTGGCGATCCGAAGAGATATGCCACGCTATTAGGTGAAGACTAGTGATGGGATATCTGCGTCAGTATTTATTCTTTCTAGAGAATGGGGAGGGGGTCACTCACGGCCTCCGTGATGACGATCATGTCGGAGCGCGCGTTGGCGAACTTCTTGAAAGGATCCTTGAGGGTGAACTTCTCCATGGGGACCAGGATGGGAATGCGAGGATACCAAGAACGAATGACAGACTCGAAGATCATGACGCCGCTGTGGATCGCGGGATGGCCATTGCGGCGGACTTTGAGAAAAGTGCGCACATATGTCACTAACCATTGAAGCACGATGATGATGGGAAGGCCAATAGCGCCGATGAGCAGGAGAGGCGAGGCCATGGTGAAGTGAAGACTGAGGCTTGTCTCAGCGACAGCAAAGATGAAAGATATTGAAAGGACAGCAGCAATAGGCCAAAGCTGATCACTCAGAGGTCTTTGCAACAGATTTTTAGAATGGCCTAACAAAAGTGTTCAGGACTCCCAATTTCACCTTTGGTACGACCAGGACCAGCTGGATTATCGTCTCCTGAAGTACTAATAAAGCACCAATTAACAATGACATGCCTGAGTGGCGTCGTGTCTAAAAATGAACATCCCCGATTGTAATTGTGCTGCCTGTCGCCGTCAGCTGTGTCGTCGTCGGGCAGGGCGGATGTATACCCGGAGCAGCAAGTTGGAGGTGAGGCGGGGCCAAATCAACAGGGCGGAGGTCAGCCCAAAGCGGCAACTGTCCATCGGCCAGCTACCATTCTGAACGAATTGCCAGTCAGCACTGGAAGCGCGTCTCGAGGGCTGCACTCTTACTCGCATTATTCAGCCTAAGATAAGGGCTGAAAATAATGCAGTGCATACGGACAAGAAGAAGCAATGACAATTACAGAAGCCTGATTTAGAACATGCCACTTTGAATCATTTCGTAGATGTATTAAGCATTATGAGGTCTTGGATGTTGTACATCGTTGTGCATGTATAACTAATATGTACCAATATCCTACTCTCCCCTAGAGAGGGCTTTCTGCTCTGAACTTGTCTCTCTAAACAGTCTACTGAAAGCGATTGCTCCTTGTTTGTCTATTCCAGGAGCAGCCTGTTTTCCATTCCAAATAACTCCGTAACTAGTTCTATAGTGAAACAAGGTCTCAAGCAAAGTGCCGAAATGACAGGGAGATCAGAATTTTGTTAGATCTCTTCCGCAGAGCCTGGACCAGCCTCTCATGCCAAGGCCATGCATTTGCGCTTATTGTCCCCTCAGCCATGGTGATTAGATTGCCGAGTCGCGTCACGCGGGATTTGATCAGGCTAATAACCAGTTCCATCTCATCGTCGTCGTCGATCTGCCATGCACCTACCCCGGGCTGCAGCATCTGGGACGATCGGGACAGGGATGGCACCTCTAGCCCCGCGCGCGATGCTGTTGCCATGGCCTGCACGTCTAGGGCAGTAGCGGTGCCGTTGGTGCTGGCCTTGTTTAACTCATCGTCGTTTCTACTACAAACGAAACGCTCAACTGCCTCCAGGCTTGTCAATATGCGATCACACATAGTCATTACAAGCATGACAAAGTCCGGACGAGACCAACAGCTGCGGCACTGGACAAGGGAGTCGCAACGGAGAAGTATCATCTTCTGGCGCTTTAGGATCGTTTGCTGGGTCATGAGAGGCGACGTTGACTGATACGCCGTGGCAGCTGCTCCAATACCTGACCCTGACTCTGAACCTGACCAAGATGGCCCAGATGAGTATGAAGAGCCGGCTGACGTAGAGCTCGGAGTTGATGCCGTGGATGGGCCAGCAATGGGATCGCCCCAGACGAGCTGAGCTTGCATCGTCTCGTAGATGCTGACGGCTGTCATCATGCAGCAGCATGACGAAGAAGCGGTAGAAGTAGCAACTGAGCCTGGTGGTGTTGAAGAATGAGAATGAGTTGTAGTAGGCCGAGCCTTGGTTGTGGCTCTATTAGTGTCGTGGGCACTACTGTAAGCCACTGCTGTAGAGACGCGAGACTCATCCAACAGAAAGTCCATCGGGTCAATCCCGTATTCGAACAGGCTATCCGCCGACGATGATGAGTATACCGATGTATGATTGCTCTGCTCGCTGCTGTCTCCTCGAGTGGTCAATGCTTCGGCGGTGATACCAGCACCGCTGTGGCCTGCCTGACTTTCTGAGGTAGCCGTAGGCGTAAGACCTGCAATATTGCCAAAGAAGCCCGGGTCGAAATGCGGAAAGGCAGGCGGCATCTGCCCAAGGGTGTCTGGGAAGAGAGTGCTGAGGAACTGCTGCTCTGCATCGTCTAGGCCCACGTCTGGCCCTGCTGCGATGTTGTTGTTGTTACTGTCCTGAGGAGAGGGTTGCGGGGCTGTTATGACCCTTTGGTGGTCTTTGGGGGACGATAGATGTGTTGTTAGTGGCGATGATTGTCTCATAGACTGCGCTCGAGACCGAAGTTTATGTCTCCTCGCCTGTTGGGCCTGTTTGTGTTGGTTGACGACTGCGTTGTTGTTGTCGTCATCGTCGTCGTCTTCATCATCACCATTCCGTGACTTTGAACCGCCACTAGCGACGCTTGATGTCCGCCGTTGAGGCCTCGAGATGACCAAATACTCGCATTTCCGGTTTTTGGCAACGCATAGCATACAGCCGTTCTCACCGCTCACGCACTTGGACTAAAGGCAACGCAAACGTCAAATCAGTCTTATTGTCGTCAAGTGAAGATGAAGGAAGAGGTCTCTACGGTTTATCTATCAAGACTCGCCGACTGGATGGTGATGAAGAATGTGAATAGCTGCAATGTGACCTACCTTTTGTGCGCGACATCTTTCACAAGCAGTGCGCATGGACGTCCTGTCCTTGTCAAAGGGCGGGGCGATCTCCACGCTGAGGAGTCGGTCTCCATCACCAAACGTTTGCCGTAGGGTACTAAACATGTTGATCTTTCCAGCTCAGGTACCTCAGATTTGCTGGATAAATTACCTATCGAACCAACAGGACCAGCAGTATATGTAATATGCTGGATCAGGCAATGGCTGGGACTACCACTGCAGTGGATAGTGATGAACTTTATCCTCCTACCATACATGCCTGCATTCTCCACGCCTCTTCCCTGTGCCTTTAGCCGAGCTTACAATTACACAGTGACATACTGGGTTGCAGATTGCAAAGGATTATCAAAGAAAGTCGGAGCGCGTTTCGCCAGCCTGTCCCACGCGACTTCACACTTGCATGTAGATCATGCTCACCTTCCAAATTCCTCATGAACCAACACCTTCTGGACCCCGAATATCGAACCCTGAAAAGTCCCTAGCCCCCAAGGGCTGCGGGGCCACCCGTCGGGTGCTGTCCCGCCCCAGTCATCTTCAGTTTCAGTACACCCACCTAAGCCCCTGGATTCGGCAGTGGGTCGCCGATGTAGGGGTGCTGAGGGCCTGATCTCACCTATCTGATATCAGCGCGTTTACTCCGTCGAGGGACGGGAATCTCTCGATTTCAGTAGGCTTCCCGCTGCCTGCAGAGGCTTCTTTACCCCGGGCCAATCGAGTATCTCCATAGACCGGGACCGACAGGGAACCGAGCTCCACTGGTGAAGATACAGGGGTTCAGATGTAAGCACTACTCCCTAAGGGCATTCCTGCTCGTATCCCTCTGCACTGCGCCTCTGGGAGAAAAATACATGGCCCTCGACGAGCTTAGCTTACATAGAAATTCACGGGTGATCCACTGATTTAGGATCAGGTTTTATTTTCCCCTCTGGACTTCCTATACGAGTATCGCCCTCGCAAGGAACTGATAAGGACCATGCAGAAAGGAACATCTAGAGGCTCACGTCAGCTGACCGGAGTGTTTATTGCTTCTGGCCCTTCGGGGGTTTGTCCGGCACTGAAAATAAGCAACCGGATCAAGCCTCAAACGGAGGATTTTGTTGCTAGTGCCGGCACATGGACGTTTTCACAACGTTGTTATTCCTTTTCCGTATAGTCGGCGTCTTTCCCAATCGAGACAACAGAGCCACAGCCTGCATGAGAAGATCCCTCGGCGAACGCCACGTCTTAAATGTACCAGAGATCTGCTCTACGGCAGACGATGCTTCCATATATTGACAAGTATTGGAGACATTTATAAACTCAACTTGATATTACTCACTTAGTATAGTGCATCCGAATCTAACAACAGAGTGGAATCATGGTCAAGTTTGATAGTGGTTCTGAGTCTGAGATGACGAACGGGGACGAGGTTCGCATCAACACCAAACTTGAGGTCAAGGCCAGAATGGCCAACGGGAATGGGGTCCACAATGTCCCCGACCATGATCAATTTCAAGATCGTGCCGAGATGGAGGTTCTCGTTCTTCCCGACCTCTTCAGCTCACTTATGTCGGTCCCAGCCCGTGAGAACCCCCATTATGCCGGTGTTAAAGCCGACGCGGACGAATGGATTTCTTCGTAAGTTATATCTCATGCATCAAGCAGACCTCTTTGATGAGTCAAAACTGACTGACTATAAAAAGTGTGATCAACGCCGATGCCAAGTGGGCCAGTAGAAACAAACGAGTTGACTTCACCTATCTCGCAAGTATCTGGGCACCTGACTGCAGCGCGTTCGCCCTACGTACGTCAGCCGATTGGAACTCATGGGCCTTCCTGTTCGACGACCAGTTCGACGAAGGCCACCTCTGCAATGACCTTGATGGTGCCATCAATGAGATTGCTAGGACACGTGAGATCATGGAGGGTACTGCCCCTCGGTACACCGCTGACTCGGAACACCCTATCCGCTACGTGTTCCAGACATTGTGCGATCGCGTCAAGCAAAGCCCAGAGGGCTTCTACGCGGGAAAGCCATCGTCAGAGCGCTTCTACAGGCGCTGGATGTGGGCACATGAGCTCTACTGGGAGGGACTGGTCGCACAGGTTAGGACAAATGTGGAGGGCCGGTCCTTCACACGTGGTCCGGAGGAATACCTGGCCATGCGCCGAGGCTCTCTTGGTGCCTATCCTGCGCTGGTCAACAATGAGTGGGCTTATGGGATTGATCTGCCAGAGGAGGTAGCGGACCATCCTTTAGTGTTCGAGATTATGGTCATCATCAGCGACCAGATCCTGTTAGTCAATGACATTCTCTCCTACGAGAAGGATCTTCGCCTCGGTGTTGACCACAATATGGTTCGCCTGCTCAAGGCCAAGGGTCTCTCAACCCAGCAGGCAATCAACGAAGTCGGAGTTATGATCAACAACTGTTACAGACGATATTACAGAGCACTATCGGAGCTCCCATGCTTCGGTGAGGAGGCCGATCGCGCGCTCCTTGGATACCTCGAGGTCGAGAAGAACCATGCCCTCGGTAGTCTCCTCTGGAGCTACAAGACGGGCAGGTACTTCAAGAGTAAGGAGGATGGGGCCCGGGTGAGGAAAACGCGGGAGTTGCTTATACCAAAAGCGATGGCGGCCTTGTAAGATTACGAGCGAACCAGGATGCAGTTGTAGTAGATCAGAATGAAAGTTAGACTGGCCTTTCGAATATATTGAGCGCATATTGATATTCCTACTTTGATGGTTGTTTACCAAAGTGACTAAAGAAAGGTATCGTCCACTAATTTGCTATGTTCTAAAATTGACAGGCTTTTGGGTTGGAAATGGCCAGATGTAGTGTAGAATCATCGGCATTGTGATATACTGCCTGCAATGTGTTTTACGAGTGTTTCTCCAAGTCGATAGATCCGATCGCTGGTGCTTGCATCTCGCGCCTTGCCTCGACAGCATAGATGGACGTTGCAGTTTGGACGGTAATGCAGCTCATCGGACACACTTCATTGTTACAGCACACGTCAAGATAATAACCACATATAATCTCATCCTTCCATGTCCTGTAATGGCACATACCCAACTTCTGCAACCTTGCCTCTGCGTCCCATCACTTCCCTTACCCAGCCGACGATTCCACTTCCCGACATCCACGTCTCTACCCTGGGCTCAATGCCGCCGTTCTTTGCCATCTCGTCCATCCAAACAGGCCTTGTCCAGGAGTTGAGCATCAGGCTGCTGGCCACCACCGTCACACTGCTGAACGCCATCGCAAGACTCGCCATTATAGGATGGACGCTCAGCCCTAACGGAAGGAAGAAGCCCATGGCAATCGGGAGACCAATAGCATTATAGATGCATGCCCATCCGAGGTTTATTTTGATACGGCGGAAGATGGTGCGCGTAAGCGCTAGAGAGCTAGGTATGATCATGAGCTCTGTCGGCCTCATGAGCACCATATCCGCCGCCTCCATTGCGACATCTGTTCCGCTTGCCATAGCAATGCCCACGTCGGCCGTCACGAGTGCCGGTGAGTCATTAATGCCGTCGCCGATCATGCCGACAACCTCACCGCGGTCCTGGATCTCTTGTACGATAGCTTGCTTCTGATCAGGGCTAACGCCAGCGTAAACATTGTTGGCGTCGATACCCACGGCAGAGGCGACGGCGAGTGCGGTAGACCGTTGGTCGCCGGTGACTATGGCGGTCTTTATTCCCATGCGGTGTAGGACCGATATAGTTGCCGCAGCATCCTCTTTGATTGTGTCGGAGAGGCATAGATGGCCAGTGTAAAGGCCGTCAATGGCAACGAATATGTTGGTGGTTCCAGCGCTGTGAGTATTGCCCTTGGCCCGCGATGCGCCGGCCCCAGCAGACAGATTGAGCTTCTCTGCGGCCTCGACTGCATCCTCCGGAACATCGATACCATTATTTTGCAAGAAGATGAGGTTACCGACCAGTACCAAGTATCGTGACCTGTTCGCGGTAGCTGGCTCGACAGTTACACTGACGCCCTTGCCTACAACTGCTTTGAAGTCTCCGACGCTGCCATCAATGGTTCCTTCGGGCGACATGCCTAGCTCATTCTTTGCAGCCCCAAGAATAGCCTTGCCCACAGGATGTTCACTGCCCATCTCTGCTAAACCGACGATGTGCCACCACAGTCGTTGAATGACCTCGCTTCTTGTCCATTGCGGGACAAGACCTATGCTGGCCACACTCATCTTGCCGTAGGTAATCGTGCCAGTTTTGTCGAGAACAACCTGCGTAACCTTGGTTATACGTTCCAGGACAGCCCCTCCCTTGATCAGGATTCCGTTTTCTGCGCCGACTCCAGTGCCAACCATCACGGCCGTGGGTGTTGCTAGTCCAAGAGCACACGGACAAGCAAAGACAATGACGGAGATACACAGCTTAACGCAGACTACGACTCTGCCGCCACTATTATCTTCTAGGAAGATCTCCGGCGGATGGGATAAAACATGACATAGGACCATCCATACAAGGAACGTACCGAGACCGAGGATAAGAATCACGGGTACAAAGTAGCCGGCTATTGTATCAACCAGCTGCTGAATGGGAGCACGGGCAGTTTGCGCGTCTTGCACTAGCTTGACAATCTGACTTAGCTGGGTGTCATGTCCAGCCCGAGTAACACGGACGTCGACGCGCCCATCGCCGTTGACAGTGCCGGCGACAATGCTATCACCAACGTACTTCTGGACCGGCATAGCTTCTCCAGTAACCATACTTTCGTCAACAAATGTAGTGCCTCGGACCAGAATGCCGTCTGCTGGAATCTTGTCTCCAGGCCGGATGACTACAATGTCATCAACCTCAAGTAGCTCTGTTGGGATGGTCTTTTCCTCCCAAGCAGAGACCCCAGGTTCATGAGTCCGTGATCTCTGAGGCGTTG
Organism: Fusarium pseudoanthophilum; assembly: GCA_013395995.1. Taxonomy (NCBI): domain Eukaryota; kingdom Fungi; phylum Ascomycota; class Sordariomycetes; order Hypocreales; family Nectriaceae; genus Fusarium; species Fusarium pseudoanthophilum. The sequence goes on along the minus strand of JAAOAR010000532.1, from coordinate 10,845 downwards.
GAGACTCGTCAGACGACTTTGCCCAGCTCTCAGCTGCCTTTCCCGCGGCTATGGGATCAGTATAAATGGTAGCTGTGGACGGAGCTAATGACATAAGGCGAGACAGCGCCTTGGAAGTCTGACCTTTGGCCCGGTTCTCAAGCCACCGAGATAGGGTGATGAACGTGATGAGCATGGTACATGTGTCGAATATCGTGGAAGGTTTAGAATGCGGCTCAAGAAGGACAGAGATGAGCATGGAGAAGACGCTAAAAAGGAACGCACATGATGTCCCAAGAACGACGAGAACATCCATTGTTGGCGATCTATGTTTAAGGGATTTGTAGCCAGTAACATAGAACCTCTTGCCAATCCCGAATTGAACAGGCAGAGTGAGAACGAGACATACAATGTCACCCAGGAATAGACCGGGTATAAGTTCAAAACGTCCAATGTCGATCACTGGGAATGCCATCGGAATAATCATGCCGATGAACAGAACGGGGATCGCAAAGGCAAGCGACGTCCTGAACGCTGTCCGCCACTCGGTGATCTCACGCGTTTTGGCCAGAGACTCAAGCTGCGCGTTGTTATCCTCGCCACTTGCGACGAGGGCATTCAAGCCTTGCGCCTCTATTGTCTCAACGATGCCACGCAGCCCTATAGTCCTGGGTTGGTAGACGACTGTCAAGCGGTTCGTACTGAGGCTGACAGATGCGGACCGGATGCCCTGGGCTACTATGAGGCCTTCTTCTAGATTCTGGGCAGTAGTCGCATCGTTGCAGCCAAAGACCTTGAACTGAGCGGTAGTCGTGTCTCCTCCCTGGTGGAACGAGTCGCGCTGCGTCAACAGAATAGTAACATCAAATCCGCGATCGTCGATAATCTCAGCAATCTTCTCCGCCGAAATCTTCGTCTCGTCATAAGTGATAACAGCTCGTTCCGCCAAAAGGCTAATGTTGAACTTGAGCACGCCAGCCACGCCATTGAAGCCTGCTTCAACGGCGGACGTGCAGGAGCCACAAGTCATGCCCTCAATGGCGAAAGTGGTCGTCGCAGTAGCCATCGCAGACTCGGTTTCGCTTGCAATGGCAGTGCTCTCATTGGAGAAATGGCTGTTCGATTGAGTAGTCGCGCGGTTGGGACGGTCAGTCGAGAGAACCTCAGCATCAAATCCACGGTCTTCGATGATCTCCTGTATTTTCTCGGCGGGTATGATCTCTGGGTCATGCGTGACCACGGCGCTCTCCATTACGAGGCTGACGGAGACTGTTGCGATGCCGTCAACGCCTTTGAAGCCTGATTCAACGGCCGATGTGCAAGAACCGCATCTGTTGAGGTTACAATGTTAGCTTTAAAGAACGAAATGGACGAAGATCGATTGGCGACGCACGTCATGCCGCCGACCTGCAGCGTGGTTGTTGCTATGTGTGCGCTCGTTGGCGCTGAAAGCCTGCTGACACTGGCATTTCCGTCATCGCCATCTTCCGGTAGACGCATATAGGTTTGTCCCATCGCAGCGACACGACAGAGGCAGCAAGCAATTCGCAGGTGGACTTGGCGCAGTGGAGGGCCCTGCAAGCGCGCCAGGCCACTAGTCTACCAGCTGGGCCGCTAAATGGATCTTCGGCGCGCCGTCAGATCACTGTAACCAGCTAACGTTGACTAGGCTGGGTACCGGGCGTGTAGTTTGCGGAGAGGTGCACTGAGAAGACCGGCTTCTTCAGGCGAAAGTAAGCGATGAGGGAATGCGATTGTGAGAATGTTTCGTAGGCCAGAAGAGAAGAGAGAAGGAGAAAGAGGAGAAATCCTGCTTCTGGGTGACACAACAGAAGGTCTCAGCACAGTCTGTCCGAAAATCGTGATTGGGGGCGAGCGCTTAGGTACCTTAGTCTAGAGAGTATCCCTGTCTCTATGCTGGGGTCCTGTCCCGATCCACTAGCATCTCACCTCAGACGCACCAAGGTAAGATAGCTACCGGCAGTGGACCTGAAACGGCAATGTCCCGACCCGTTGACCCTCTGTGCCTTTTGCGGTGGCCTGGCTAGCGTCCGCCGCCCCAAGCCACATGTTCCCTTCCTAGTGCAGTGGCCCCGGCATGGAATTCGCATATGCCAGCTACTAGTCTAACTAAATGACAACGGCGGGCTTTGCCTCACTTGGGTTGGGGTGAGGCAGACATCGTCTTCCTTCTTCTGGCATTATCCCGGATAAATTAAGGCTGAGCATGTCTGTCAATCTCTTTGGTGAAGTATCAAGGCCTCTTACACTCAGTCCTCAGTCCCAAATTAGATCGGTGTTGGACGTGACACTATATGTACGGCTTGTTCTAGATTGCGACTTCTAGTACACCTCCACTTCACCATTATTGCATGTTTATCAGCTATCATTTAATTCTCCATCATACAATTCATATGTGCTTTGGTCGCCATGTCCATCGATATTGATCATCAGAGCCCTTCCGACGTCTTGAAGCTGAAGACACCGGCTGTCACTGTAGCTGGATCAGACATCTCCTTCGACGACACCATGTCGACGAAATCCTCCCGTTCCAGTGTCCACAGCGAAATGACGGGCCCTCTCGCTTCAGAGGACAAAACGGAAGACTGTGAAGAGACCAAAGTCTCCGACACTTCAAACAGAATTCTCGATGTCATTCTAGAATACTCTCTTCACAAATTCGACAGCACTGAGGAGCTACATAGTGCCGGCAGACCCAAGTTCCTTGCCGTCGTCTCACGCTTTGTCAGATCACAGCAAAAGGTAGTGATGTGTCTGCCAGCATTCCCATTCAAGTCGGCCAACAAGGTCGAAAAGGTGCTCGGCAACCTCCCAGATAAGGCTGAAGAGTTAGCACTTGCTAGACTGAACTCCATATGTGTCACAATTGGGCAATTCTATGAGCCAGGGGCCGAACTGACTATCATCTCGGACGGCCTGGTTTACAATGGTACGTTTCTCTGCTGGATCCTTCACTCAAAGCAGAGTGAAAGCTTTCACGGCTAGTGGCACATTTCTGACATCATCTAGACTTGCTGGGCATTTCCGATCAGGAGACCTGGCGTTATGGATCGGCGCTACGAGCCATGGCCGAGCGCAAGGGCTTTTCTCATCTCTCATTCTCCCGTCTACAGGATTTGGTAGCAGTAAAGGGTCTACCAAATGACCTTAACGAGCTCACATACGTTGCTAATGCAACTAACTTCCGCCGGACCCTGTTCAACAAGTATGGCCGCGATGGCGATCTTGACATTGATCACGAAATCGCTGTAAATCCGGACACTCTCGGGACGTACAAGGGGTATTGCCGCTTCCTCAAGTCGGATCTGCAGCACATCTTCGGCCCAGCCAAGAGCAGTGCCAAGTACAGGAAGGATGTGAAGTATCTGGCCAAGCAGATGCTGATCCGTGGATATGTAAGTTTCCAGTTCACTACCTTGGCATTGTGGATAGCCAACCGCGTACCTATAGCTAACAGAATCTCTCCTGTGGTTAGGCTTTTGCAGGAGCCGTCAAAGCACGCTTCCCGAACCACTTGCGTCTCAGCATCCATCAGTCAACTGGCGAGAACAAAATCTCTCTCAGCTTGCTCAACACCAAGAGCGGTTTCACGACGCCATGGCATTGCAGCGTTGTGTTGATGGCAGATGGTGAATGGCTTAGTGGCCTTACGGTCGACTTCAAAGCCGATCGGCTTCTGGAGCTCGTCGAAGAGGACGGTCGACCCAGCTACTTCAGGGAGGTCCTGCGTCAGAGACCATACCTGATGGAGAACGCGAAGCCGCGCATAGTCATTCAACAGGAGCCACAGGCTCATAGGCCAAGGATACGTGCAGCCTAGGTCCACCGTGTGGCGAAGCTATAGCTTTGACTGCTTTCATGGCCTGGAGTTGCAGGTGTACTGGGACCGCTCAACCTCACTTGCTGAGAACTAGAAGAAGGCCCTGGCATGGATGGTGCGAAGTTTACGAACTGGAATATAACCAGACACTTTTATAGACTTTTAGTAACTCAACAAGAATGAACAAGATGCCTACACTACCAACCCATACATGGAAAAGCTCTTAGACGTACCACCGAAACTCATGTGAAATGCGAACTGTAACGCATTTGCAGCATTCTGGCCCTTCTTGACATTTTTGAAGGGAGCACTTGGTGGACACAGATAGATCTGAGTTGCCTTGCAACTTTCTGGGGTACGCAAAGCCCCTGTTAGTTCATTGGTGTCAAAGGGCAGTGAGGTTGACGCGGCCAAACCGTGTATCCTGATCACCCATGTGCGCCACTGACCTGTTTCACTACACAGCGCTTATACTTGGGGACATTATGAAGACTAGTATCATGTATCTTTCTTCTTCATCTAGCTCTTTTTAGTTCTTATATACAGTCCCAAATCGTTGCTTTAGCGCCATGGAAGGTCGTTCCATTGCTGAAGTCGACACTTTGGTAGTCCCTCGCGAATCATGCGATCTTGATGCGAGTCGAGATGTGTCCTTTCTTCGTCTGTAACACCACCAGATCATGGTCGTACGTGAGATCTTCAATCGTAGTCTCGAAAAGTTCAGCTTTGGGAATGATTCGAAACGCCATCAGGGCGGCCATGATGTAGATCTCGCATAGCGCAAGACTGTGATGCACATCTGTTAGCCTGGAGACTTCGACTTGGACATGCCCCGAACTCGACAACGGGGAACAAGGCTAAGACTTACCTCTCACCAACGCAAACCCTAGATCCCTTCGAAAACGAGATGAGGAACTTTTGCAGCGTATAATCAGGTTTGCCGTCGGGCAACAACCACCGATCAGGGTTGAATGCGTCAGGGTCTGGAAACAACCGCGTATCCCAGTGGTTGATCATGGCCGTCATGCTTACAGGTGTACCTCGGGGGATTACAAATTGCGTTTTCTCATCTTGACTCTTGTAGTAGAGTTCCTCCTCACGGGCGATACGAGCTGATCGAGCGGCCGCTCCCGGTTGGTGACGAAGTGACTCCTGAACGAGGGCCCAAAAGTATGGTCTCTGCTCGAGCTGCGCCCATTTGAGATTGTTTGGATCTACGCCTTCAAGGTCTTTCATGAGACGAGCATAGATCTTGGGTTGGTGAAGAAGGTGAAACGTCATGACAGTCAGGATAGCCTGTATCAAGTCAGTTGGTCAAATTCGGCCTGTCCACTATAGTGAGATAACTGACCGCAGTGGTTTCTGTTCCAGCAACAAGAAAGACAAATCCCTCACCCGAAAGGCGATAAATGCTCTTCTCTTCCTCGGGTAGGACGTTGGAGTTCAGAATCTCGTTAAAAACACGGCCGCCATCTGGATTCGCCAGGGCTGTCTTGATATAGGCTGGGATAACATGATGCATCTGGTGCATTATCCTCTTGACGTCGTCGCCCATATAATCCGCGAAAATGGGGAGGATATCGGCCAGTCGCCTGGCAAACCCGTTGTGACGCACTATTCGACATGCAGTCAGCATCACTGTCTAGTAGAAAGGGCTCTCCAAAGACGTACTCATATAAGTGGTTGTCAAGAATGACGAAGTCCAAGTTCCAAAGTTAGGCTCCCAGCCCTCCTGCTCGATAAAGCCCATAGGCTCTCCAAATGCGTACTGGGAGAAGACATCGGCGGTATAACAATTGAAGGCGCCCTTGACTTCGAATGCTTCCTTGCCGGTCCAGCGGAGCATTTTCTCAATGGCGAGCTTAGCGTAGTTGTACACTTCATCTTCAAGCTTGAGAACCTGTCCACGTGAGAAGAAACGTGCGTGAGCAGCCCGACGTTTGCGATGTAGCTCATGCGGTCCAGCTGTGCCGGTTGCCATTGAGACTGGGCCAGCGCCTGCTATTTTGAGGTGATGTTGCCATTTATCGCGGACTGGAAGAATTGTAAGCGCAAGGGTTTCATTGAGCCGAGGAGGGTAGTGAAAGGGACATACTTCTACCTGGCTTTCCCGTGTATATCTCATCGGCAAAGTAGGGGTCGCTGCAGTGAAGCTCATCAGGGCTGACGCGCACGATGGGACCTTCAAGGCCTATTAGTCGCTTCAAATCTTAGAAGGAGGTCTTTGTTAAGTACTCACCATACTGCTCATGCATCTTCTCTATCCTCCTACCATACCGACCCATGAGAATCCAGTCATAGTAAGCCTCATAGATGTATGAAGCGGCGGCGATTTTGGGACCAGGGAATTTAGACAGAGGGTGGAAAGGAGAGACGTTGTAAAGTGCGAGCGCGACACGATAACCAAGCCAAACTCCAGTGAGGCTAAGCAGCCCCGAGGGGCTCAACAAACGCTCTAGAGCGATTGAATTGAAATTGTCCATGGCCGATAAATGATGTCCCAGTAATGACCTTGGAAGGATCGAAACAGACGCCAAAAAATACGATACACCAATAAGATAACCAATCCACAGATTCTATGTCAATAGACCCTATATATCGATCGTATCGCTCCGCTGAAATGATCCCTCGGGGGAAGTTGATCTGATCTGTATGCGGCAAGCCCCCGAAAACGGGACGTACCTACAGTACCGTAGCACTGCCTTGCCTGTGTTGGATTCTTGAACTGTAGTGGAGCGGTGTTTAACCACTTTCGGACAATGCCGGCTCACCCACTGACTCCGCGGCCCTGCCTACCTGCTTACACGCACCAGTCCCTGCTGAGACACCTACTAAATTTAGGAGGTCAGCATTGATGCCAAGGTCATTAGCCAAGGCACTGGTTGAGATAAGGCCTGGTTGGAGCCGCAAATATGTGACGCGATAGGCCTAGCATTTTTCCGATGTCAGCTTCAAGCACAGTCTTCAGAGTGATCTCCGAATCGGCACATCATATATCTCGCTACCACGTTCAGCAATAAAGCAATATAGACACGATAGTATAAGCCAACATATTCCAAGTCCAATCTTCAACTTTGGAGGCCAAACACATATATAAACGCAAGTCTGTTTAGAATTGCAAGTAAATAACACCTTGGCTCAAACCATTGATAGTTCATAAACATGCAAGAAGGAACAAGCTTTGTATCTCTAACGCCAAAACTTGCGGTCGTAAGAAGCCAAGGCACTGGCACAATATGAAGAACTGGGCGGGATCCTGTATTCTCTACGCGCTTTGGTCGTCTGAAATAACTGTCCTTGGTGGCGCTGCCCCCTGCTCGGGCAATCTCGAGCTTCGATGGCTAATTATATCTGGCTTCGGTTGTTCCCTTGGCGATACAGGAAACGCAAGCATGCAGCTGCCTGTTATCATGGTATTATTCCCTTAAAGCCAGGAGTCAACTAATACATCGACGTTATACTTCGCCTAGCCGTATCTAACCGTATCACAATTAGGACAGCGATAAACACCGCAGCATGGACAAGTATCTACCGATACTTTCATGCCACGCGTTCCACAAGTACAACATGTCCAGACCCAAATGACCTTTCTGCGTGATGGCAGTGGATACTTACCCATGGACATAGTGCCCCCAGTTGATAATTCGCTCATCGCGGGTGTCAATATGTGGACTTTCTTGAAGCAAGCAATTTGCTGATCCAGTCCAACTATGTCTTCATTCGGTCCAGAAACTTGTGTACGTCGCCATTTTGGAATTAAACGGTGGAATCTGAACGAAATTCTCCTTTCCTGGACATATGGCTCTGCTTCGGGGCCTTTGGGTAGCATGGAGTACAGTAGATCGCACTTCTGACATGCAAATGTATCCTCACGGCCTATCTTAAGTGAACGGCCATTGCAGCCAGGGTTGGGGCACTTGGCTTCTGAAACAGCCTTATGTTCTGTAATCATCTTTATCGACATCGAAATTTGACATCCGGGGCGGGCCATTGCGTTCCAAGCCATCTCAACATTGGAGTTCAGCTTATTCGTAGCTGCATCAGCACCGAGGAAGAAATACTGCCTTTTGGCGATATACTGTTGGCCTGGACAGTTCTCTAACTGCTTATTAAGGAACATATCAACATTCTGGTAAACATTTAGCTACTATCTGGACATTGAGCTGCAGTCTTTCTTACCGCCCAGTGCCTGAAGAAATCAAACTGCAACGTCGTTTGACGCCCGAGCACGTCTTCGAAGCTGATGTTTTCAGCAAGAACTAGGAGAGGTGGCATAGAAATCGACGTGCACAAACGGGAATAATGCCTCATTAGCCCTGGGAACAGTAGCCAGGCCTTCATGATGAGGTTGTGCAGATCTCGTGTGACAGCTCGAAGACTGGAAACAAAAGTTTAGTTCTTGGTGAGCAAAATTCCTGGGAGTTTACCTACAGCTTTGGTAAGAGGGTTTGGGTTGTCTCTTCTTGTAGGCTGGTCATTTCATTCTGAATGTGTTGGCCCGCACCGCTTCTGGTCAGATGTATGGCGAGGGCTTCCGTGTCTACTACTGTCGGTTGATGATTTGGACTTGATTGAGAGTCTTCAACAACATCAGGCAGTGCAGGTACACTATCAGGTTGATGCTCATCGTCCCGAAGGTCAAGTGAACTCAGTTGTTCTCGAAGTTCTTCGATACTAATGATACGGCTACAAATATTGTTCAAAGCGATTCACATTTAAAGACTCAAAGATAAGACATACCGCTCTTGCAGGTGTGTTATGACCTGATCATTCTGGACTCTGATAGTGTTGAGCTGGTTGGTCAGCTCATCGAGGCCGTTACGGTCGCTTGCAGCATAGTCAGCACACGATGTGTCCTAATCGATAGGTCTAGATACTCCTCATGGAGTTGAGTGACGAGGTTCAGCGTCTGGATCTGTGTCCCGATCCTTGAGCGCAGATCATCGACATGCTTCGAGTAGACCAGCGCCCACTGCGCCTTTCTACCAACACCGCGGTACCATGCTGACGATCTTTGAGGGCCCAGACTAGCCTCGAATTTGGATATCAGGTCGAGAAAGTTTGCTAGTGTAGATAAAGTGAGGTCTGCTTGCTTCCGCGCATGCTCTGCCAACGGATTCCTGCTGTTTTGTCTCGTCGCGCCGGCTTGCTGTTGCTGCAGATGCGACAAAACATCTTTCAAAAGGTTCAAATCGGCCAGCACTTGAAGATAATCTCCTGCTGCGCCACCTGTATTCTTCAACGCTTTGGTAATGTCGACGATCAAATTCACAGCGCTAACAAAGTCTCCGGCGGAGAATCCAAAGGCAGGCACGGTCATTGTATTAATTGGTGAGATTTGACAAGTTGATGATAGGTAGAAGTGAGGAGTTTGCGGGGGCGAGAGGCATGGCGATAAGAAATGGCCAGAATAGAATGCCTTGCGCCTGCCTTGGGTGAGATTGAGCCAATACCATTGATCCTGTGACACTTGCAGCACGCTGCAGAGAACTTTAGTGGTCATCTTCTCATCCTGCTTTCACACCTTCAATCAAAAGGATAGTTTTATGCACCTCCTTTATGAAGAACAAGTTCATCTTATTGGGCACCAATGCACTTCTTCATCTGCCCAACACCGCCCCTCGCTTTCGTAATTGTTCTAGCATAAGATTACTGTTGACAAAGCATTACAATGTTGCAAAGCGCTAAGTTCAGCATCATTACTGACTCTCCATGGTCGTATATGATCGATTAAATAAGCTTGATATATCTATGCTGTCCCTTAAAGAGCTATGTCTACCTCCTTCGCAATCTTGATGCTCTCTCGCAACACACGCTTCTCCTCAGCTGTCAACTCCAGCACTTCACTATCAGTCATACAGCTCATATCATCCTTTGTCCTTCCTTTATGCCATTTGCCATCCATCATCCAGTACTCTGGGACTTCATAACCATCTGGGTCCACCCGCTTGTTCTTCAACAAACTTCCATTGTACCATAACAGCTTGTCCTTCTCATCAGTGTGAGCAATCACAAAGCTACAAACCTTTGTCACATTTCCTCCTGTGCCTTCAGCCCAGCCAATCATTGAACCATAATGCGACTCAAACTCATAACTGGACCCGCCAAGCTCAAGGCCAAGCCACCAAGACTCTTTGTCCCCGTGACCTTGCCTGTAAGTGACTTCTTCTCGAACGTCGTACGTGTTCTGCCATGCGACATGCAGAAGACCGACAAGAGTGCTTACTCGCGCCTTGTTGAGGACTACTACACCAGAATCACATTCCTCAGCGTAGTCTTCTGTCCATATGAGTGATTTGTTCATCTCCGCTGAAGGCGCCTTGATCTGGTCCTTCCACCATTCGTGCCTTTCTTTGAAGGCATATTGCCAAAGCAGTCTGTCGTGGAATAGCAACGCTCCTTTCTCTATGTATGCTTTCTGCGCGAACAGCCTTTCCGGTTGTTGAATGAACACAGCATCAGCATCTAGGAGGATGACCTCTTCAAAGTGCGACCCAAGCAATGCAAAAGCCTTGATGGCCCATCCTCCGTCTTTCAGCTTCAGTGTAGTATCATCAAAGACAGTGAAGATGTCAAGAAACTCAAGGCCAGATGCGCCATCAAGTTTTGTGATCATGTCGCGATCCTTTTTCGGCAAGTCATCGTCTCCCGCATAAACAATCTGAATAGGCAGGCGACAGCCCAACACTTTGCGCAAGCTCACTATCAGGTGGCCAGCGAAGCGAAGTGATTGCTCTCCACCACCAACAGGGATCACAATTCCTCTGGATCCTCTGTCAAAAGAGTGTCGAAGGTCGGAGAGCGGTGTTTTTGATCCGGGGTTCCGTGGTGGATTCTGGAGGAAAGGGAATAGTTGTTGGGCTGTTATCTCCGTAATATCCCGGAGCTGCCGCCCAACTTTCGAAGTCGAGTCAACTTTGTCAGACTTTGACTGATACTGAATCACAAGCTGTAAGGCAAATGAAGGTATTTAGAAGGGTATAATAGGTTAATTCTAAGAGTGGGCCTTAGTGTTATAGGATAAA